>CM028343.1:75168279-75465737 GCA_016618105.1 Dendrobium huoshanense | reverse complement strand
AAATTTAGAAAGAGGATCCAGGCGGAAGGGATAGGCGAGTTTTAAAAAATCTTCTTCTAAAATAAACAACACCAAAGAACCTTCAACGATGACTTTTTGAAAAGCAAACCAAAATCTTTAGAAGGAGCATTTCTCGCAAAAAACATTGCAAATAGAACAAGATTTAGAGTTAAGATTATTACCATTAGCACAAAAAAAAAACTTATTACCACATACTGAGACCAACGGTGGATTACCCCAGGGGGAAGGATTGGATAAAGATAGAGCCACCAACATGAGGAAAAGCAGCAGGAGAAAATTCTACGGCCCAAAGGCCTGGATCAGAATAAAGACTGAAAAGATCCACAAAATTGAATAAAAATAAATAAAAACCACAATAAGCTAGAAATCACGAGGACCCTTATTAGGTGGTGGTGGTGGTGACTTAAAGTAGTGATGAAGGGAGGATAATGCTCTCTAAACTGAGCATATCTTGGTCATGCTGCTGCTATTGCTAGGTAATATTGGAGTCAAAGTGAGCTAAATCTTATTCATGTTGTTGTTGTTGCACTACTACATAGTCTTCAAAGTGAAGTCCCACTGATCAAATCTCTATACATGTCGATCAAATCATATATTGTTGGTTGTTAGGAGTAAGTTCTTGAGGTTATCCTTCCTCTCCCTCCTTTCACTCGTGGTCAGTATATTGAATATTGTGGCAATGAGCACTACGAATGAAATGAAAGGAGATATTGGGGAATACAATATTGGGAGGTAATAAGGTTGAGCATGAAATTTAAGATTTTATTTGGACTATAAAACTAAGGCAATCAGATGTCTTAGGCAAGCTTAGGCTTTCTTATATATATATATATATATAATCTCTAATGTAGTGTTAGATTGTTAAAATATCAAATTATCAAATAAAATTTATTAAAGTCTATGTGAGCCATGATATAATAGGTAGCTATGAGAGAACATTTCTAATGTTAATCCTATCAACAACTTTTGCAATGATGAAAATTTAAAGAATAAGCTCGATGATCCTAACATCTTGAACAAATATGTTGACAACATGAATATAATAATTGGACGTTTAATGTAGAAGTTTTGAACATTTGTTTTTAATTTAATTTAATTATTTTAGCATTAATATTTTTGTGCATGGTTGAAATGACTATAAAAAAAGCTGAAATTAACTATTTTATTGATTGATTGTACAAACGTTATATTATCTAGTAATATAGGTTAGGTGTGTTTTTTTTTTTGTTGTGCTATAGAATTCAGATGAATTTCTAGCAATAAAACATTAAAAAATGATGATACAACGAGTTTGGTGATATAATTATGGTGATCATTTTCTTCAAGAATTACCGGTAGAATTCCCTAAAATTGTGCCAAAATTTCTGCCTGCTAATTTCTGCCAGCAAGTGCCTTCTAAATTTTTAGCAGTTTGTCATCAAATAATTGAACCGATATTACCAGCAAAATTATGTTGGATAGCTCCATCAAAAATTCTAGAGAAAAAATTAGCCAAAATTACAAACAAAATATTTATTTGTAGTTCATCTTAAAATGTTGTGTTTTGATACCATGGTTAAGTCGAAAATCCATTTGAACATCATCAAAATTTTTTTCTAGCAGATATTTTCCACCGTAGGCTACTTTTTGACACGTGTTTCATTGGCAAATAGAAATCTATCAGAAAGTTATTTTTTAGAGCAGATTTAGGACATTTTATAGTGGTAAATGATCGCAAGAAAATTGCAATTTTTTGTAGTGACAAGTAATATGTATTGAATGAATCTACATTACAAATTGCCATGTATGAGGCTATCATCGTTTACTATAAGAAGTTTTCTCACCGCTCAACTACAAATGCAAGAGCCAACCTCAAGAGACTACTTAACATCTTTAATGGAGAAAATTGGGGACACCAAGGGATTGAGACCATTCACCTCACTCAACTAAGTATTGTCAACATCAAGATCAACCTCTTAATTACACCCATTCAATACATCATAAAAATATCTTCATCAACATCCACAACATCAACAGCTCAGGTGATCTTAGGAACTCGAATGATGAAGGTTAATCTACAAGAGATATTTTTTATCATTTAGAAAAATATTCATTAGAAAAAATATCACCTGAATGAAGGAATTGAACACATGATCTTCATAAATATTTGAGCTTGTACTTCCAACACCAGCTTTAATATCCATCATAATATTAAGGAACGAAGTCAATAGTGTTGTGAAGACTATTATTATATAATAACTATAGTTTGTCATTTCTCTAGTTTTAGAAGAAACATGAAAAGATACTCAAATTATATTTGATTACTCTTAATTTGATTTAATATGCTACACATATTAAGATTCTCTCATCAAGTTATATGTAATAGAGATTTCTCCCACTTATAATATAAATGTTCCAATCAAAAAATGTAATAATGTTGACGAAATAACCCTCATTGATCTTCGTATGTCTAAAGAAAGATCAATGACAAGCTTCATTCTCATATGTAAAATATCAATAATGTTGAAGGTCAATCTACATTAACTCTCACCATGATCACCCTGTTAGTTACATTATAGGAACCATTTATACAATAAATGACTAATTCATATTAGTGGATGTTGGGCAATCTACAATGCAACTTTCAATCATCTAGTGGTCTCAATATTTCTTGGAAATTATATCTATTTTTAATTAAAGTTTTAAACTCTCCCTATTAAGAGGTATATGAGAAATCATATGAAATAAATCATTGGCTCACTATATTTCCTCCAATAGCCTTTATGAGCTATACATATCCCTTTTGATGGCTCAAATAAAGACTAATCCTTTATTTTCTTACTCTATGAAGTAGAGGAAATTCAAAAGTATTATCTATCTTTCATGGTTATTTCACAATCAACCTCTTTTATATTCAAATACCATAATGGAATCACCTAATCAACACTAATTAAGTAGACACAATGACAACATACTGAAAACCTCCCACAAATAATCATTTATGGCCCATATTATGTAAGTCAAGAATGCATTTAAATCATTATGCTTACCTCACCCATTAGATGGATTGTAAATCACTACATCCATCCATAAGTTGTCCTTCACAATAGTCTCATTTAGTTCCATCCCCCTCCACCAGGCTATGCAACCACTTTCAGTGAATAAAGTAAACATTCTAATATTCCAAGAATTTATAAAGCAATTCATATTGTATTGAGTTGTGATATCTCTTTTTTTTTAATAGATAAAAGCTATCTTTTCCAATTATATTAGTTGTTCTTTTTAGCAAAGAAAAAAAAAGTTTTCCATGTTATTATTTAGGAACCATATATATATATATATATATATATATATATATATATATATATATATATATATATATAATATATATTTATATATATATATATATATATATGTATGTATATAAATATACTATATATTATTTTATAGACACGATTAAAGTTCTTAATTATGATTATTATTATGTCTTATTTCTTTATTTAAATGTCTATATGATGGCCCATTGTTATATATCCCCTTAGGGCATTATGATAGAAAAAGTGTCTCTATTTAAAAATCAATAGAGAAGGGACCCTAGGATATTACAAAGTTTTGCAAAGGTTTTTAATCAAAAACTTTCCATAAGAAGTTAAAATATATATAAATGTATAAAAAGGAAAAAAAAATTGGCCAAAGTATTCTCATCTAAAAGATCTCAAAGAGCATGTTGATTCCTTGATGGCACCCTTTTTAGGTAAGGTCCACACTATGGGTCATGTCAATATGTGACACGGTAAAAAACCCAACCCAAATCTGACCCAAAATTTTTTGGTTCAGGGTTGACCCAAACTAAAATCAAGCCAGGTTTGAGTTACTAATTTTTGCCTTTTTCTAAAACTTGGTCAGGTTTGGGTTGATCCTGAAACTCGAAACCAACATGGATTGACAAAAATATTTTGTAACTGATTGCATCTCCTTAACATCGTGGCATCTTCCTATTCTGATGTGACTGACCCTATCTATATTCTTCCAGGTGTTAACCTGCACTATTAGTGTTTTCCATTATATGTGCCTCCATATCTAATAATACCACCATCATTCTTACTTTTCCAGCCTTGTCCATGTGTTATCTTTTACTTTTAGTGTAACGATAACTTACGGTGTGTAACGTATTCAAAGATTCAAATGTCCAGTCAGTGTTTCTGGTGTTACCATGATGTTTGGCATGATGATGAAGATAAAGATGTTTCGGTATAATGAAGACATTTGGTCTGTGTGTCAATGAGGAATATATGCAAGAGGCATTGAAGGCCTGAGTATGGGTGAACCATAACCCATACAAGTCGAGTTTGGGTCAACCAAGTCCAGAAGCAAGTCATGTCCGAGTCTTGTTAAAACATTTCATGTCAGATTCAGGTTCAACTAAAACCTAACCCAAAATTGGCTTTGACAACCCTAGTCTATACTAGAGATTCCTAATTACAAGAGTTTATTATCATATAAGCCAAAAAAAGCAAATAATGTAATAAATAAAGTAAATACTAGCTAATTACATATATAAATTTATTAATGATACTACTATTTCATCTAGGGGTTATATCTCTCGAGGGCCATCATCAAGATTTTGATATTCCATGATGAGCCTTTTAAGCATAGATTGGAGATCATACCTTTACTTCAGCAACCATGATAATTCAATAAGTGTTATACATGCTAACCAGGTGTATTGGTTTTTTGGAGAAATATATCATCAATCAATTCACTTCATTGGCATTATGAGTGATGGTGAGTATAATAATGAGGACCACCACATATCCCCCACCTATGTTAGATTATTTTTCTACAAGACATACAACAAGTGTGATTAACCTTAAAATAAAATGAAATTTTCTTAGTTCACCATAGAATTTCAAGAGGGTTTGGGGGGAGCCCTAACACATATTTTCATATTAAATCTAAAATAATTATGAACAATAAAAACAATCAATCAAACAAACAAACAAACAAAACCTTTTTAGATATAATTTGCCTTAAATACCTCATTCCAATAATAGTAAGCACATAAAAATTTTTATTGTTGTAGGATAAAAAATTTTAACTAATGGCCATTCCATGTTTTTTTAATGAAAAAAATGATAAAAATAAAAATAATGTGGAATCTTTAAACATATACAAATTTTTTTTTCTTTTTATAAATCTACAAGTTCGAATTTTTTTTTTTATAAATTTTAACATATTTTATAACTTTTCATCCAAAAAAAATCACGAGGTACTTGTTGAACTCATTTTTATCTCATTTTACCTTCGAGAATGTTTGATTGAGTTGATCGAGCCTCCTCGAGCTTGATTCAACATGAATCATTGTCAATTTTGAGTTTGATTTTGTTAAGTTAATTTTGTTGATTAAGTCAAATATGATTTTATCTGAATCAAGTCAAATGGAATGTGATTTTGAATCTAATTTCAATGCATTATATTCAACATAATTTCAATTATAGTATAATCAAAATTTAAATCAATTTGAATTTGATATCATATCAAGAAATGGATTCTTTTTTTGAAAATTGCCAAAAGCAATAAAATTTGTATTCACCAATTATTTACAAGCAAGTTCCTCTTTCAACAAATTTAGAAAAAGACGAGGAACTTTATCCCTTGAGAAGTCATCCCAATAGAAAGATGAAAATAAAGCATAGTTAGCAAAAATTAGCTAACTTATTACAATTCCTATTAGCAAAAGAAAAAAATGAAGTGCTTAAAGTTATAAAGAAAATCTAAATCCTTAGGCTTTAGAAATTCTTCATCAAATACCGGCTTTGTGAATGAGTTTTGAAAAATCTTAATGAAATTTAAATTGTCACCCTCAATCACAATGCCTTTAACTTCAAGCATCCAATCTTGAATATAATCTCTTAATGCCAAAATAGCAAGTACCTCCATTTGTGAAGAATCCCAATGAAGACATTGCACTCCAAAAGCAAGTAAAGCACGTCTTTTACAATCCCTAAAAATTCTGTCAATGCCAGCTATATTATTATGAAGAACTGAAGCATCAATATTCACCTTGATCCAACCCCGAGGAGGAGGATGCCAAGAGGATTGAGATAGCTTTATCAGCTGATTAGCATCCCAGTATTCCCGGATTAAACAAGAATCAAAAGATGAAGCAGATTGAATGATAGAATAAGAAGCAATGGTAGAACAACTGTCTTCCTTTCCTTCATGAATTAATTTTTTTCTACTCTTCCAACAATAAAATATCACCGAGCAAATCAGATTACCAATAAATGGGTTAGGAGTAGCCAATTTCTGTAAAGTCTAATAACAATCAGCTAACGAATCAAAACCTGGAATATAAAAATTCCAATTATCCAACTTTTCCATAACTCTTTTGGTCAAATAGCATTTTGAAACCAAGTGCTCTGAATCTTCTATCTCCTTACAACCCCTCGGGCAATCTCCAGAATCAGCAAGCCTCCTAAATAAAAGAAAACAAAATGATGGGATAGCATTCTTACATAACCTCCACAAAAACATATCAATTTTTGGTTTTAATTTAAATTTTTTCCTCCAGATTAATGAATCCTCTTCAATATCTTCATCAAACCTTTTCTCATAGGCATTTGCTGCAATAGATTTACCGGAGAACTTCTTGATAAATTTCAGCTTATCTTCATTAATTCCATTCTGAATTGGAATTAATACAATCAATTCTATCAGTGCCTGCCCAAAACATATTTTCAGTTTATTCGTATCTCACATCCCATTAGAAATAAAAGCTGAAACCTGAGCAAATTCGGGATTTAAGACATATACAAATGTTGGCCACTTATCAATTATCTTATCTAGTATCCAAATATCCTTGAAATTATCAACATTTTCACCATTAGTTATCCTCCATCTCATAATAGGATGCAAATAATCAGCACCATTAAGGATAATTTTCCATGTAGTATAGCTATTTTATCTATCAAAAATATTCCATAAAACATTACCATACTTGGCTCTTAATACTCTATTGAGAAGAGAGTAAGGATTTTTGATAAAGTTCAACGTAAACTTAGACCTCAAAGGTCCTAATTTTTCCACTTTAGATTATAAACCATAGCCACCTTTATTTTTTGGCACACGTATTCCAATTTGCTAGCATAAAGCATTTCTTTATTTAAAGAAAGAAAGTTCTACACATTTTCTCCACTTCATACAAAACACCTAAAGGAATAAGAGAATGAGTGGAAAGATAAATAGGCAAAGAAAGAATAGAAGCATTGATCAAAGTAGCTTTACCCGCAAGAGATATAAATTTAGTACCCCACAGATTCATTTTTGCAATAGTTTTCACTATAAGATTATTAAAATCTGATTTGATCAATCTTCTAAGAGCAATCCTTACTCCCAAATAATCCATCTCTTTAACCATTTTCATTTTTACAATCTTAAGAAGAGATCTACAGTCTTTCCTTTTCACATTTTTATTGAAAATAACCGCAGATTTGAGCAAGTTTATCTTCTTTCCTATCCATTTGCAATAGATCTTCAAGATCTTCTCAATCTTCTTCAAGCATTTCTAGTTAGCTTTAGAGAATATAACTATGTCATCAGCATACATTAAATGAGGAATCAAAGGGCCAATTGGATTAATTTTAACTCCAAATCTTTTTCCTCTTCCTCCAAATTCTTTTGACAATAATTATAAGAACATAAGGAAATGGATTCGACGGCTTCAATTTTGTCTAAATATGAAGTATACTGTTGCCTCAGGCTGACTCCCATGATACTCTCATTTTAGCATGAAATAGAGCCATTTTAGTGAAGAGGCAAGCAACACAGTCCAATTTTGAATTTTTAGAATAGTGCAAAGCTTTAAGAGGCACATTAGTAGTGAATTACAGAGTCTTTACCCAAAGCATTAGAGAATGAGGCCAGGAGGGGCATAAAAAAGCTCTCCTCTCATCTCTAGGCATTAACGAGTTGCAGCCCTCATGGTCCATCTCTATCATTCATAGAACCCCCCCCCCCCCCCCCCCCCCCCCCCCCCCCCCCCCCCCCCGTGTCTTTCTTGCTCTCTCTATTTGGAAGCCAAGCTGAAGGCCTGAGCTATGCACCTCTGTCTCTCTATACAATTCTCAAAGTCCTAGCCCACCCAATTTCTATTCCTCTGTCTCCCCTCTTTTATAAATCAAGAGGATTCATCCCCTCCCTCTCTCTTGGCCTTTTTGTGGCTTTAATCCCTAGATAAGGACTCCAACTTTTTTGTCCCTATTTGGTTGCAAGCTCCAGACCTATTCGCTTCCCCTACCTTATCTATTGACTGAGCTTCTCCACAACAGCAAGTATATTTCCTTTTTGTCTATTCCTCTCTAGTTCTTCCATTCCATACACTTCTTATTCTTCTTCTACCCCTTCTTCCATTTCTCCTTCTTCTTTCCTCTACTACTTTAGCTCCTTTCTCCTTCTCATAAGCATGAATTTCCTTCCTCATATAGATTTGATAGTCACACAATGTCTTTGAAATATATGTTGTTGGTATCATTTAATATAATTGAGCTTATGTGTCAAAGTTTTGGTAACTTATCGTGAAATGCTATGATTAAGACTTTGATGATTGTGATCACTTTCTTTCAATCCAAAATTTTAGAGAAACTTAGATAGATTATTTTTTTATGATTTCAACAAAGCATGCATATGAAGATCTCATGAAGATTTGTGATTGTAAAGTGATGATTTCCATCTTGATTTGCTTCATGAAACTTTATAAATATTACAAACTAAATATTTAATAAAATTCCACCAAAGAGAAGTTGGGTTGTCATCATTTGTATCAAAATTTCATATGATGGTTTTGCTCATATTAGGATGTTCATGCTATATGAATGAGCCCTTTTAATCAGTTGCATGAATGTATTTGATGAGAGAGGTTTGTGTGACCTATCTTGTCACTTATTGTGGTATCGAATATAATTTATTCATTAGAGTTATACATGTTTTAACATTAAGGAAGATCCACGAGAGACTAAGCAGAGAAAGGGAATTAGCTGAAATTGAGTTTGTTGGTGCGGATGGCCAGTATGTCTTACCCTAGACCTCTTCCCTCTTGAGGGGTAGTAGGTTTCATCCCCTCTCAGCTGCCCAAGGAGAGGGAGATGTGTGGAAGATAGCCAATTTTCCACCCCAAGTGTGTGCTCTTACATATTCTTTTATGTGATCAAGTTCTAGTTTATATGAGTAAGTTTTTCTGCTAATGGTGCCTTCAACAACTAGCTATCTAAATTGTTATGTTTTGTTGCTTAGTCAGTAGCCATACATTATATTGTAATTATTATAGATACGTTTTAAGTTGCAATGGCATCTGAGAGTTCTTGGTAGAGATAAATTTTGCTTTTGTAAACATAATAAGAGAGCTTATATATTTGTGTAAGTATTGAATCCATCATAATATGAGGGAATAGGTTGTCTTTCTTTAGAATACGAGATGGGGAATGAATGTCTATGTTGATGTTGGTTATTATTTAGCTGATTTCTTTTTCATGATGGTCTATGACAAAACATACGTAGCCAATGTACTCACCAACATTTATTTACATGTATGTCTTCATACATTATCTCTGTCCAATTTGACTTGATGCTTTAAAAAAGTTGGTAGAATATCATGTTGTTTAATATTTATTCTCATTAAAGGCATGACGTATAAGATAATGAATTATGCTCATGAATAAAGAAATGGTATATTGAGATTGTATTGGAGTGATAAATACATTGTTTCAGTAGTAGTCTTTGTTTTTCTAGTAGTTTGGGAGGGGGTTATCTTAAAAAGGAAAAAATGTGTAGTATCGATAGGTTTCCTTAAAACTTGTAAGATAATATTGCTTTTTTTTTTTTGAAAGAAATGCAATCAACATTAATAAGGAGAAGGAACCAAAAACAAGCTACAAACTAATAGAGATCTTCCTTCATACTACATTCTTCCTTTAAAAGTTTAACAAAGGAAGAAGGAATAGAGCTCTCACTAAAATTGATCCAAATGAAGTCATAAGAAAAGGATAGGTTAGCACATAAATCAGCTATCCTATTACCTTTTCTACCAATACATTTAAAAATGACATTACTCCCATACCTTAACCCGAAGAAGTCTTCATCTTCGTTGATTCCAATCCTTTAATTGCCTTTGCTATACATGTTGAGAAGAAGATGAATAACATTTTTATTGTCTCCCTCTATGATGACACCTTTGGCATCATCCAAACAATTGTGTAACATATACTTTAAAGAATTGAACGAATAAAGTTCCAGCTATGATATGTCCCAATGCAACCCATAGAAACCAAATGCACGAACCAATCTTCCTCTATGGTCTCTAACTATTCCTCCAATACCTGCTCCATAGTTGCTTTTCAATGCAGCATCAATGTTGATTTATTTCCACTCGGGTGGTGGAGGATGCCATATTTCTGTAGACAATCCTAAGGACTGAAAAACATCCTAGTTTTTCGAGAGCACTCTTTGTCTTCTATCAAATGTTATCATGTTGATAACATTAGTAGCCAGCATTGATACACTATCTTCTTTCTTACCATGCTTAACTTTATTTCTATCATTCCAAAAAATTCATAACAAAGTAAAGTAGATCTTTACCATCCCAGGATTCTTCTCATACCAGGCTTGTGCTTCATCCAAACAGTACTGAAATGAATCAAAAAAGGGAACTTGAAAACCCCATTTCCGTAGAGTGTCAATAACCTTTAACAGTTTTGGACACTTAGAAGTGATATGGTTTACATCTTCCACTCCTCCACATCCTCTGGGACATCTATTATCATTGGATAAACTCCTTTTCATCAGAAAATTAGCTGTAGGAATCACATTTTTGCAAAGCCTCCAAATAAACAATTCCACTCTGGCAAACAGTTTCAACTTATTAATCCATAAGTAAGAGTTCCCCTAATTCAACTTCTCCAATTCTTCCTTGATCAATGCAGCAATTGATTTTCCAGTAAATTTGTATTTTAGATCCATATAATCATCCTCCCCAACTTGTTCAATTTGAATGCTGCTAATAACATAAACCAATTCTTCACCGAAAAAAAGAAGAAGTATATCAATGTTCCATTTGCCTTGAGTAAAAAAAAAATCCAGAGATATATTATCCTCGTCAAAAGAAGCAATAAAAGTTGGCCATTTGAGCAAGATTTTATCAAAAATCCATATGTCCTTCAATACATTAATTCGAGATCCATTCACCACATTCCATCTGATAACTTTCCTCAAAGATTTCCATCCACTGGCAATGATCTTCCAACCCGAAGAACCCCCTTTAATCTCATCATTCTTCCACCAGTCTTCACTGTACTTGATAAGTAAATTTCTATTTAAGGAGTGAGGATTGATTACCAGATTCCAAGAGAATTTAGCTCTAAGAGTTAGGATACTGTTAACAGCAGAATGTAAACCCCAACCACCGGCAGCTCTTGGCTTGCAAAGCTCTTCCCAAGCTATATAGTGCATTCCCTGTTTTCCATCTTGATTCTTCCATATGAAATTTCTGTAGTATTTCTCAAATTCCCTCAGCACACTTAAAGGAATTAAGGAATGGGATATTAAAAATAAAGGAAAATTACAAAAAACTGAATTGGCAAGCACAAGTTTTCCAACTAGAGAAATATATTTATTTCCCCAAGCATTTAAAATCTTCAAAGCTCTATCCAAAAGAAATTGAAAATCTAACTTTTTCAATCTTCTCAGCGCTAATTTAGTTCCCAGATATTCCATCTCCTCAACCACCTTGATCTCCATAATTTTGGCAATCTTCTTATTCCTTCTCCTTTCAACATTCTTACTAACAATCATAGACGATTTCTTAATATTCCATTTTTGTCCTGTCCAATCAAAGTATTTGTTCAAAATGACCTTCATCTCCTTGATGCTTCTAATCTTGGCTTTAGAGAATAAGAGGATATCATCTGCATAGAGCAAATGAGAAATCACTTGACCTGAAGAGGCCACTTTAATACCTAACTCCTTTCCCTCATGAGTAAGAGCATTGGTAATTAATTGGGACCAAATGATAAAAATAAAAGGGGATAATGGACAACCTTGATGAAAACCACTCCTCCCCTCAATCGACTTGGAAAGGCTACCATTTATAATAATTGAGAATCTAGGCTCCACAATGCATTCCATGATCAGCTTGATGAATTTTATGGGAAAACCCAACCTTCTAATCATACCTTCAAGAGTATTCTAACACATGCTATCATATGCTTGCTCCATGTCTATTTTGATTGCCACCATACCTTCATTAGATTTAGAAATCCTCATCTTGTAAATCACCTCCTGTGCTAGTAATAAATGTTCGGAGCTGCTCCTTCCTTTCAGGAAAGCAACTTGTTCTTCAGGGATTAATTTTGGAATAACCACCAAAAGCCAATTAAGCAACACCTTAGCAACAACTTTATAGATGGAGTTACATAAGCTAATAGGACGGAATCCTTCAGAAGATAAAGGGTTAGTAATTTTTGGAATCAAGACAATAAGAGTATCTTTCCAACTACTACACGTAAAACCTGAGAGAAAAAATTCTTTAACTGCCTTACAAACATCAATACAACCAATGTTCCAATATCTCTTAAGAAAAGAGTATGTAATACCATCATGCCCCGGAGATTTGTTATTGCCAAGCCCTCTGATAACCTCAATAATTTCCACATCTCATATTGGATTCTCCAGAATGCTTCTATCCATCTCGTCCATAACAGCTACCGGTTCCGGCCAATTATCCATACAGCAGGTCCTTTGGTTTCACTTCTTTTGAAAAAACTGAAATAGAATATTGTGCATCTTTATGGGATCTTCAGTGATACAACCATCTTCATCTTTGATCTGAGAAATCCTTTTTCCAATTCTTTTGGTGTTAGCAAAAGAATGAAAAAATTTAGAGTTTGTATCGCCTTCCTTTATCCACTTAGCCTTTGTTCTTTGCCTCCAATAAGTGTTAAGCCTAGATAGAACTGAATTAAGCTGATTGACTTTAGATCTAAGCTCCCAAAGCTTTTTATCAGATAACCAACCAACCGAAGCTTCTTCTTCTTGAATCAGAGAGATTACTTCTTTCAATTTCTCCTTCTCTAAAGAGAAATCCTCAATTCTAGCCTTGCTCCAATAAAACAAGTCCTTCAACACTCTCTTACACTTTTTATTGAGTATCTCTATATCACTACCTTGAAAAGACTTCCTCCAAACTCTTTCAATAATGAGAGATGAAGCTTTATATGAAATCCATACATCTTCAAATTTAATCATCCAATTCTTATGAAAAGGATTATCAAATATCTTCAAGACTATAGGGCAATGGTCTGAAGCTACCAAAGCAAGATGTCTTACCACAACAACATTAATCTTGTTGATGGCTATAGAGTTCAGAAAACACCTGTCCAACCTCTCAAGAATATGATCACCTCCAGATTTGTTGTTACACCAAGTGAATTTTTGACCAACAAAGCCCACATCATGAAGGTCATTCGAATTTAAGAAATCAACCATTTCTTTGGGGCCTTGAGAAAAAATAAATTTTCTCCCACCCCTTTTATCATCTTGTGACAAGATGCAATTAAAGTCTTCCCCAACTATGAATGGAACCTTTCTATTGGACACCTCTTCCAGATTACTCCATAACTCTCTCCTCTTTATAACTTCCTTATTGCCATAGATAGTAGGAATCATCCACTCCCCCTTATTGAAGATATTGAGATATCCAATAATACATTGATCTGCTTCCTTTAACACTAAGAAAGAAGCCAAGTCAGACCTCCACAGGACCATAATACCACCAGAAAGCCCATTAGATGGAAAGAGATAGAAATCCAAATCAGCTCCCATAATCTTCTTAAATGAAACTTTGTCAAAAGAATTGACCTTAGTTTCCACCAAACATACAAATAAAATCCCATTGTCTTTAACCACCTCCTTAAGATATAGAGAGGCCTCTTTCTTCTTGGCCCCTCTACAATTCCAAAAAGCTATGGAATTCATTAAAACACCCTAGGGGATGCCACCCCTTCCTTCCTTTTGATACCACCACCATCAAGGTTCCTTCCCCTCGGGATGTTCTTAATAGGACCCAGAGATTTCAGCTCTTTAGCTAACTTTATTTTGTTTAAATCATCATTGGAAATTTTGTCTTTCCCCAAATTATTACCAAAATAATTTTTCTCATCATTCACATCAATGATCAATCTCTGTCTAGGACCACCACCAGAATCTTCATTATCCTCCCTCCCTCTTACCATAATTAACAAATCTTCATTTAACACATTTTTAGGGATCGAATTCAGAATATCAAATTTGTTACCAGAATTTGATTTGTTAAGACAAGTAGAAGGAAGGGACTTACTCAACGCAGCTTTAGTTTCCTTGTTGCCATTTTCTGAAAAAGATTCTATTACCACTTCATCAGTTCCATTCTCCTCCATAACCGTCTGCTCAATGTCTGGAACCAATTCTCCTTCCTCTCACTGGTCTTCACTATCCAATACAGGCAATTCTGTTGAGGCAGAGTGAATCCTGAAGTCAACTCTATCAATTCCTTCTTTCAGATTTGTATTACCAATCCCAACCTTCATGACATACATAGATCTGCTGGAATTCACCACATTTCTCTTTTGATAAGGCTTTCTCCCTCTCTTTTTGTTAACGAGAATCCACGGTCCATTAGTTGTTTTATCATCTAGATTTTGCTATTTTCTTCCTTGAACTTCTTTTAAAAAATTACTGTTACCCATTCTTCCTTCACTGATTTTTTCTCTATTTTTATCACATTCACTCTTCAAGTGCCCAATCACACCACATTCAAAGCAAAGGTTGGCCACCTTCTCATATTCTACTTTTTGGTAGAACCTTCCCGAAATGCTATCCACCCAAATTCCCAAGGGAAGGGGTTGGTCAAGTTTCACCCGAACACAAACTCTAGCAAATTCCCTCCTTCCCCACTGGAATAGATTCCCATCCATCATTAATGGGATACCAATTCTAGAAGCAATCCTTGCTATGTTAACGTCATCCCAACATTGCAAAGGCAAGTTAGACATTCTAATCCAAATGGGAGAGGTTAGACCCTTCATAGAATTTGCTGAAAATTCAGTGGACCACCTCTCCATACCCACAATGTGTCCATTAATAAACCATGGTCCTCCTGATAGTGCTGCTTCCATCATTTCCTCTGATTGAAACGAACATAAGAACAACCCTTTTCCTAGAGTGGTAAAATGAAATTGGCCCAAGTGACTCCATTGTCTTCTAATCTCCCAAGCTACCAGATGAGACGCAATTTCTCTGCCAAACACCTTTATCACTACAGAATTCAAAAGTTTCTCAGAATTCTTAAATTCCAGTTCTTCATTCAACCTTACAGCTATACCATCATCAAATAACACCATTTCGTCCTCTTTAAAATTAATTTTGATATACGGTTTGTTACTCCAGGGATTATTGACGCTAATTCTATCAGAAGAAGTCGACATTTTAGCAACCACCTTCTCCACAGTAGACATGTTATCTTTATTCACCACCTCCTGAATATTGTTGATACCCAGCTTCACAGAATCCAACTTTAACTCATTGCCCGAGTTAATATTAGAATTTACAAATCTATTTACAAAGATTTTCATCCCAGAGGAGGAAGCTTCGGGATCCACTGCATTTGAAACAGACAAAAATTTCTCAGTGCATGGAGTAATATTTGCTTCAGAATCATCCACTCCTTTGCCTTTTCCTTTTACATAAATGATTTTTCTTGGTGCTACTTCAGAGACTTCTCTAATCACCAATACTTTCTTCAAGCGATCATCAAGGTGTTGTGGGGATGAAAACACCTCGTTAATCTTCTGGTTGATCTTCGAATTGCCAATAAAGGATGGAGGTCTAGTCGCCAGAGCCCGGGAAGGCCGGTGACCCTCCGCCGCCATCTTCCACCGTCCTTCCTGAGAAGCAGGAAGAAAAACCGGGAACAAAAAATTTGAATTACATAGGAGTTTCTCTATCTAATGGAAAAACAGGAGTTTCTCTCTCTATCTCCGCACCTACAAAATTGTGTTTTACATGAAACTATATAATCACTTCTAGATAATATTGCTTCATCAATTGGTTTTTCTTCTTGACTTTAAGTAAGTGGTAAGGGTATTTCAGCGGCTATTGGAGAAGTGTTATCATGTGCAATCATTAAATGACTCAAAGAATGGAATGATCTAACATTGTTATAAATGTTATATTAACGATTTCATGCATCTCAGATGTTTTTACATTGAAGGATATTTCTTGCAAATAATGAACTATATTGCTTCTTAGTCTTATGGAAGTCATTTCCTAATTAGTTGAAAAGGCATCTGCTCTCAAATCTTTAAACTCGCAATTTCTTGTGTTTGGTTTGAGTTTTAGGTTGATTTTGTTGTATTAACGGCAAGATATACTTGATATTTTCCTGAGGTCATTGATTTAGTTTTGATGACAAAAAGTGCAATGGTTATCGGTTGTGAATGTATGGCTTGTTGATGATTTTTTTTTGGGGATATTTGTGGATGGTTCACATCCAAAATTGTGCTATAATGTTTTCTATTATTAAAATTTATGAATTTGTTGGAGATTTTATTTTCCCAAGCACGAATGAATCTTGTGGGACTTATGTTTTGTTACTATGAGCCTTATTCTATGTGAGTAAAAGAAATGAATGAGCACAAAAATTTTAGAACTTTCCTTTTTATACAGTTGTGGTTACTTGATGCATCCCACTAAGATTAGAAACCCTTCATATGCTTTATGTTTCATTTGAGAATTCAAGTTTAATTGAAGTATTTTTTCCATGCCTTGTGTTTGGTGGCTATGTTTGGGTCTAAAAGGAATAGATGTGGTGAGCATTGTGTTAGAAAGTACTCTTGTTTCTTTATGTTGGAAAATTTCATAATTTGCTTCATGATTGGAAAATTTCATGATTTTTGGAGAAGTGGTCTCAATCCTCACCTTCATAAATTTAAGATTTCATTATGATGTTTATGGTGGAATCAAGAGAAGTAACTAGGCAAATATTTAAAGCTTTACTTAGGAGTTTCCAAAACACCTTTCTCATATTTCATTAGTTAGTCTATGTAAAGAACACTTGGTTTTCAATGCAATATGTTTGACACAAAAGCATGATTACAAGTTTATGTTAAATCTTCTTTTGAAAATTTTTGTGACATATTGTATGAAGGTAGAAACGTTGTTGGAGAGCAATCTTATATTTTCTTTCTTGATGGCAAGTATTCACTTGTTGTTTATAAGGTATTTTTGAGGGTTCAAAATTTTCATACTCTTTAAAAATATGAATTTTGCATAGACCCAAGCATGATATTGCTTTATGTTGATTGGAATGTCTTCTTGAGTTTTTGAATGAATAAAATAACATTGAGCTACTTTTATACCCTTAACTTCTTTTGGATGATAATATTAGGTTGGAATATGAGTATTTCTTTATTTTTCTTGGCTTGTTGGAGTTTTATGTGAAAAGCATGTGGGAAACTACATGAAAATGGCTCTTGAACATTGGAGAGCAATTTTGCATTAAAACCTCTTTTTTTATATAAATGCATTTGGGTTGGGTTTCAATGCCAAACAAGTGTTTTTTTTTTTTGTTTCTTTGTTGGGAGAAGTATGATATGGATTTTCATCCTCAAAATGTGTATGATTTTATTGTTATGGCTTTAGTGGAAACATGAAAGATGACTTGGAATGTTTTTCATGTTGTGTTCGGAAAAGGTGTTGAGATGGTCATGTCATATTTGCCTGAAGGAGTTAGTAGTTGCTTGAGAAATTTTGAATGTGGGAATAAGAGAAATGCATGTGAGTGTGTCTTGGGAGAAAAAGTATTTTAGAAAGTAGAATTTATTGGATGATTGTTGGGAAGTGATAATTTGTCAAGTAAACATTACCTCTCTTGTTTTCCCTACCACTCCCTCTTCTCCTTCTATTATTTCTCTCTTCTTCTACTACTTCTTTCCTACTTGTGCTTTAAGAGTAAATATGGTAAAATGCTTACAAAATTGAAAGTTTGAAAAGGAAAATGGCTCAACCGGTATACCAGCACAAAAAAGGTAAGTTCATATTTTAATTTTAATTTTTTTGAAAAATAGTCGAAGCTAAACTTTTATTGAAATAAAAACAACTACAAATTAGATTCCTCCTTCAATATGCTAAAAAAAGGAGGAACCTTATTAACCAAACAATCATCCCAAGAAAAGTTACTTACTAAAGCATAGTTAGCACATAAGTTTGCTAACTTATTACTTTCTCTATTAATGCAATTAAAGATACAAAATTGAATTTAGAAAGAAATTCCATACCATCATCCTTTAGCTTCCCCTTATTCCAAGTCTTTTTGAAGTAAGAAATAATGTTTGAGTTATCACCTTCAATGAGTATGCCATCATATTTGAACATCCACTCCTTGATCTCCTCTTTAATTGAATTAATAGCAAGTAATTCTAATTGGCCAATATCCCAATGAATAAATGTTTTGCATAAGCATACAGGAATCTCCCTTTACTATCTCTGAAGATAGCTGCTATACCCGCTTTGTATGAAGAAATGAGAGAAGAATCAACATTAAATTTGATCCAATTGGGTGGAGGAGGATGCCAAGCATTAGTCAGTCTTAACGACTGATTAACATCCCAAAAGCCCATATTAGAAAAGCTATATTTGTTGGAGACCGAAGCTTGAACGATAGCCTCAGATGCAATGAAGCTGGAATTGTCTTCTATTCCACCATGTAATATCTTGTTTCTACTTTTCCAAGATAGAAACACTAAAATACAATAAAGTTTAACCATCATACCTTTCTTAGAAACATTATTTTCCATCCATCTTAAACATTGTTCAATAGAATTAAACAAGGGGGAACCCAAATCCCCAATGGTTTAAGTGTTGAATTATCTCTTTGATCTTCAAGCAACCACATACAATATTTTCCATATCTTCATTACATTCACATCCTCTAGGACAGTTAGCATTTTCAGCAATCCTCCTATAACATAAGAAATGCATTGATGGGATTGCATTCCTTTTCAATCTCCACCAAAAAGTCTCTACCCGAGAGTTTAACTTTGCCTTCTTGATCCACTTCCATAATAGATCAACTTCCAAGCCAGAAGCCTTCGCTTTCCTTATTAATCCAGGAATAGTCGTACCTGAATTTTGCTTGATTAGAACTAAGAAATCAGCTTCTTTATCTTTAAAAATCCGGGTCTTCATGATGATATCAATAAGCTCCTTACCAAAGAATTTGATCAGATTTTGAGCATTCCAATTTCCTTCAGAAATGAAATCCTCCACAATTATTGGGTTGTCATCCACCAGAATTACAAATGTAGGCCATTTGTTAATACTTTTATCAAGTATCCAAATGTCTTTGAAAGCATCTACATATTTACCATTTACTATTTCCCATTTCACTATAGGATTTAGAGTATTAAATCCTTCATTCAGATTTTTGAATGCAGCCGAATTATTACCATTTGGATTTCCTTTCATCAATTTGTTCCCATACTTAGCATCATAACAGAGTGAAGAAGAGAACTTTTATCTTGAACAAATCTCCAAGCTAGTCTAGCACGCAAAGAAGGTGCTTTATTTATATTATAATGTAGTCCCTGGCCTCCATGTTTAATTGGTTTGCACATATCATTCCAATTCACATAATGCATTCCTTTAATTCCATTTTTCTTGTTCCAAATGAATTCTCTGCAAATTCTAACCAGGTCAGCCAAAAGTTTTTTGGTACCAAAGAGTGAGTTGAGTGGTATATAGGAAGAGCATGCAATACAGATTTAACTAGAATAATTTTTCCCGGAAATGACAAACATTTGCTGCCCCATTGATTAAGCTTCTTCAAAGCTTTATCAATGATGAATTGAAAGTCTTCTTTTTTAAGTCTCCTCAAAGCCATCTTCACACCAAGGTAAAGGAAATCTTTTACATATTTGAAGCCCATGATTCTAGATAGACTTCTCTTCCTCGTTCTTTCCACATTTTTACCAAACAAAATGACCGATTTGCTGTAATTGATTTTTTGCCCTATCCATTCACAGAAATTATGAAGTATTCTCTTCACTCCCAATACTTCCTTCGTATTATCTTTGGAAAACATAATGACATCATCTGCATACAAAAGATATGAGATACGAGGTCCATCCGGACATAATTTGATTCCACAAGAGCTATGATAAAATGCATTGGATAGAAATTGTGAGCAAAGAATAAAAAGCATGGGAGAAAGGGGGCAACCTTGCCGAAAACCACTCCTAGCATGGATCCATTTAGAACAATTTCTATTGATGATAAAAGAGAACATAGGGTCTACAACACACTCCATGATAAGCTTTGAAAATTTAGGAGGAAATTTAAAATAATCCAAAATTCTTTTGAGAGAAGCCCAAGCCATTGAATCATAGGCTTGCTCCATATCTACTTTATAAGATACAAGGCCCGAAGAAGCTTTAGAAATTCAAAGTTTGTGGAAGATTTCTTGTGCTAGCAAAATATGATTAGATAAAAATCTTCCATTAATGAAAGCTGCTTGCTCCATAGTGACAAGTTTAGGAATGACCAAATTAATTCTATTTAAAAAAATCCTTGTCGCCACTTTGTACACAGTGTTGCAAAGACTAATAGGTCTATAATGAGAAGGAAGATTAGGATTTGAAATCTTTGGGATAAGAATGATAAGTGTTTCTTCCACTCTTTGTTCAATTCACCAAATTTAAAAAAATGGCATATAGCTAACCAAAAGTCGTCCTTGATAATATTCCAATAAACTTTAATAAATGAGCGTGATATGCCATCATTACCTGGAGAAGTGTTTTCTTACAATTTCTTTAAGACATGTAGAACTTCGGCCATAGTAAGATCCTCCTCCAATAAGCGTCTATCCTGATCATTCAAGCATATATTAGGATCCGGCCAACCTTCCATTTTAGAGCCTCTGAATTCCCATTTCTTTTGAAAGAACCACATGAATACTTCCTCCATAAGTACTTGATCTTCAACCATATTGCCATCTTCATCTTTAACCTTTATAATTTTATTGATATTCCTTCTAGCACTAGCATAATTGTGAAAAAATATGGAATTACCATCACCTTCATTGAGCCAATTAACTTTAGCTCTTTATTTCCACCATGTATTCAATCTTGCCAAGGTAGAATTGAGTTCTAAAACCTTCTCTTTAAGGATCCAATAATCTTGATCCGTAAGATGTCCAAGTGAAGATTCTTTGATTTGTAATTCCAATATCTCCTCCATGAGATCTTCCTTCAACTTGTTCAATTCTTTAAGCTTGAATTTGCTCCAATAGAATAAGGATTTTAAGGACCTTTTGAATTTTTTGTTGAGGATTTGAGAATAATTACCTTGATAATTCTTTCACCATTCCTTTTTAACCACTCCATAGGAAGCTTGGTAGGAAGCCCAACAATTTTCAAACTTAATCATTTTGCTGACATTTCTGTTGAAAGACCGGAATTGGAGAAGTATTGGGCAGTGATCTGAGGCTATTCTAGCCAAGTGTATTTCAATTAATTGAAAAGGGGAGCTTAGAGCTATTGAATTAACAAAGCACCTATCCAATCTTTCAAGGATTCTATCTCCTCCCACTTTGTTATTACACCAAGTAAATCTTGGGCCAATGAGGCTCACTTCATGAAGATCATTTTTTAAAAAACATTCTTCCATCTCCCTTGTTCCTTGATGATAAGCAAATTTCCTTCCACCAAATTTGTCTTCTTTGCATAAAATACAATTAAAATCCCCTCCAATTACTATCGGGCAATCATGATTGGAATATCTGTCAAGCATATTCCATAGTTCTCTTCTTTTGCTCACCTCAATGCTTCCATACACTGTGAACACCTTCCATATTCCATAGTATCCTTTTTTCCAAGATTATCATTTAAACATGATTCATTAATTTCTCCTTCCTCTAACCCCTCCAGGGCATTAAAGCTATTTTTGACAGGAATAACAGAGTCTATTTCCGGCGTAGTTTCTATAGAAGCCTTATCTTTTGAAACAGCTGCTATCTGTTTAAATGCATTTTGCTCTACCAATCCAGATTCAATATTTACCTGCTTCTTCACTGCAACATATTGTTTTGGCTGAGAACTTTTGCTAGTTTTATTTCCCAGAACAACTGGTTTTCAATACCAGTTCTTGTTAACATTCTTCTTCCCATAATTCACCATCATCCACAGACCAAAACTTTCAGCATTATGTAACTTATCATCTGTTGACTGATTGACTTCTTCTGTATCCTTCTCATTAATGTTTTTAGATAAATCCTTCTTCAACTGATCAGAATTCTACTTATTCAAAAAAATACTTTTGGCACATTCCTTCTTATCATGACCAATCTTTCCACATTCAAAGAAGAGATTCGGGAGTCTCTCGTATTCTAGTTTTTGATAAAATTTCCCTTCTTCTCCTTGTACCCATACACCAGTAGGAAGTTTATCATTCAACTTGATACGGACACAAACTCGACCAAATTCTCTTCTCGACCATTGAAACATATTACAGTCAATTAAGTAAGGCTTCCCCACCATCGAAGCTATACGGCATATGTTCACTTCATCCCAGCAAAATAGAGGTAAATTAGGCATTCTGATCCAAATCGGTGCAGAAAGTCCTTCCAGTGAATTTGGATCAAAATTTTGAATCCATTTCTCAATACCGATTATGTTACCATTAACAAACCATGAGCCATTATTGAGAAAAGCTTCAAAGTGTTCATTTTCAAAAAAAGAGCTTAACACCCAGCCTTTACCCAGTATGGTAAGATGAAATTTACCGAAAACTTCCCATTGTCTCCTTAATTCATAGCTGATTGATGAGAACGGAGTGTCTTCTCCAAAGATTTTAACCACCAGGGACTTGTTTAGTTTCATTGCATTCTCACAAACTTTCTCCTTATGCAGTTTAACAGTACAACCATCTTCAGCAATGCAATATCCAAAATCCAGATTAGCCACTTTTATGTTTTTATTCCTGGACCAGCATTCTGAATATTAGTAGAATTAATTATTTGTGGCATTACCTTAAGCACCTCCTCACATTTCCCAAGTTCTCCAAAAGTGCAGGTTTGAACTTTCTCCATTTTCGAATTTATATTTCTATCTTTAGCAACTCTCTCCTCCAGTCTGATACCATTCATATCATTTACAACAGTAGAATTTTCCAAACAGATGTTAGAAATCTCATTACTTCCTTCCTCCTTCCTTACTTCTGAGGTTTCAGCAACATTTGCAGGAATAGGAAACATATCAATTTCCTTCTCAATCTGTTTCTGGAACGGCCTTCCAGAAATTTCAAGATATTCATCTGAAATTTTGCTTTTTCCTTTACCAGGAACTTCCAAGTTTTATTTCTTCATCAGCAATCCTCCTTCAATTATGATCAAAGGTTTGTTCATCAGAGATGACGATTTTAATCCTATAAAAAAACTTAACTTTCCATCACCAAATGCCGGTGGAGAAGATGAAACATCACGAGCGCTACCAACGCTTATCCTTCCCATGGAATGCGTATCCTCCAATTGACCGCCGACCGCAGCTGGCCGACGACCTTCCGTCGTCATACCTCCAACGACGAAGCCGTGAAAAGGGAAAATTCAAAATAACAGATTTTTGAATTCTCAGAGTTTCTCTCTCTACTTTCTCTCTCAGAGGGATTCCTTCTCCTTACTTTTTGTTTAGAATCTTATTTTAATTATTTGCATAATTAATATTAACTTGCTCTAATACAATGCTTCATTTTTTTGGCGTTTTGTGACGTACTTCGTGGAAAGAAAAGAAAAGAGCTTTAAGAGAAATAGACGTTGGAGCTTGGACAAATTGATACAAGCATCAGTCGCCCCCATTCATTCTGATGGGGGTGCTATGGGCGGAACAACTGGGTCTTTGCCCCAATGTAGTAAGTTCTTTTAAAACTTAAGAAGCCTGTTAGGTGCCCTTTTGGTTGTACACATGCCAACCTTAGTTCGTTGTAGAAACTTCATTTTTAACTAGGATGTGTTTGTTTATTTAAGATCTTTAAACCCATTTAGACACACATATATTCCCAAAGTGTTAAAAACAACATCGTTCTTCCAACACAACACCAGTGACATTTAAGCACAAAAACTAAAGATTGAGTCTTAAAAAACTTAAACTTTGGATGCCAGCTCCTTTTAGGATAGAAAACTAAAGCATATAAAATTTTAGTGACATTTTATTATAGGATTAGATGTATTGTTCTCTCAGCTTAATTAATTCTAAGTGGTGACTAACTAATAATTAAAAACTCCTAGTGAACCCTTAAGTAATTCAAATGAGATACAATTGAATCTTTAATTTTTACTAATTAAATCATAATCAATATACCTAATCACTTAAAGATGAATTTTTAACATAAAACATAGCTAAATCTAATTAATTTATTAACCACCCTTCAATGAAACTAAATTTAAAAGGCATAAGCTAATTCAAAAGAACAAACATAAACTAAAAAATGTTAAATGAAAAGGCCTTTAAAGGATTAAACTTTAATTCATTAATCCTTTTATAAATAAGTACACACATAATCTAAATAAATACCTTTAATATTGAATGCAAATGAATTAGAGCTTAATTAAATAAGTGAACACGATAAGAGGCTTATAAAGTGTTGCAACTTAGTTTTCATAACTATGTTTTCATATAATGTGCTTTTGATAATTCCAAAGTATTATTGTAATGAATATTTTTTCTCCCAACATATGTTGGGAATATTGCTTTTATTATTTATGTGTACTAACGTTTCAGGGAAATCATACTCCAAACTATTGAAGACTTCAAGTTATATTTGATTAGGGTTTATTATTTTTGGAGTTTATACTTTTTATACTTTTCTTGAGTCTAACATTGTGTTATTGTAATTAGATAAACTTGTAAACAAACACTAGGGAGTGCAAAAATTTGTAACTTTTTAAAAATAATCATACTATATGATTTTACATTGTATTAGATGATTTGGCTTGAGCATACCTCTAGAAAGAAGTTAATCAAACCATGACAGGAAAATTTTCTAAGTTATGTTCGTATTATACGAAGTTAGCTTCATACGTATGCATTCTAGAGTAGGAAATAGATACTTAAAAGTTCATCCCAACAAACTCCTAATTTTTTCTGAATTGTTTGTACTGCATGATCATATATTTGTTCAAACGATGTCCACAGTATGAAATGACCGTATCTTTTTTCCTATATGAACTAGTAAATTTTTTGAACTATTCATATTGTACGATCATATGATCATACATATAACTTAAAGAGTATGAAAAGGTTGTTCCCAATTTCATACCAAATGAAACATGGTTGGATTAAAATTATTTGTACTATAGGATATGGAATTCGCATAATATGTTATTAAGAGTATGAAATTATTTTGTATTGAATCATATCAGACGAATCTATTTAGCTTTAAATGGATCATACTGTATGATATAAGTTCGTAGCTAGGTCAATCAGAGTAAAAAAATCAATTCATACGCATATAAGCAATTTTTGAACTTTTTGTACATATGATTGTCGATCATATTGTACGATCGTGGATAGTTAAATTGAAAATTTTTAGAATTCTGGATGATTTTTAGTGTCTTTCATAATTAAAATCCTTAAACTGACTGTTAACAAAATGCATCTTTGTATTTTCTTAGTGAGAGTTATTTGGGAGAGTGTTTGAGAGAGAGTTGTTACTAGTAGAGTGTATGAACGGTTTGCAAGATTACTCAAATGTGAGAATCTCTTTGTAATTATGGAAAATCCCTTCCACACTTCTTTAAAGTCACTTAAGATAAGATCTTTGAAGTATATCTCATTCTCTATAGAGACATAATAGTATGAAAGGATGGTGATACCCTACTGATACTTGAATTATTAGATAATAATTAACATTATATTATCTAATAATAATGTTGGCTTGGGCCCAATTATAATCATGATCTGAATTAAAAATATGAACTTTTCTCCAGTGTTAGAAAGGTGAAGAAATTTATGGAAGTCTTGGTAGATTTTTTCAATAGGTCTTTTATTAACAAAAGATTGTAGGGCAATAATTTTAGTATTAATTCAAAGGCTTACAAAAAGTTAAATAGAAGTTCATAATTGAATGGATTAGCAAGGGCGAGGATGAATCCAAGAGTGGTAAGGGAAAACATATGGAGTAACTGAAAGTTTTGAATCTCCTGGTTGATGACTTAGAAGGGGTTATTCCATTAGCTTTATATCATTTATAGGACTCTTCCATAGCGGCCTCAAGAAACGTAATATGGATAGTGCATCTAGAGGAACTATCTGCAAGTGCTCAGGAAAGCTTTCCTATTACCATTAAGATCTCAAGAGGGAATGATAAAAAATTTGAAGAGAATAATTTTGTTAAGAAAATGTAGGAAGTTTGCTCTTTAAAAAGAATTCACCATATCATATTAAACGATTATGAGAACATATATGATGATCGAGTGTAATCAATTCATTGAAATGATTAGTTAAAAAATTTGGTTGTATCGTATAGTTCAATCAGACATTGCACTGGATGATTAGAGATAGAGAGAGCATTTGTCCATAGGAGTCAATTAAAAATTGTATAGGCTGAATTCAATTTATACATCGGTTTCTTCCACATAGATAATACAATATGAAGAGGAAATCATACAGTACATTTACCAATAAGTGAATGATATTAGCTGTTGGATGTGCTGTGATCAAAGAGTTGATGTTTTATTTAGATCATATTGGACAATGTGAAGAAAAATTTTAGAAGCTAAAGGATATAATGTAATGATTTAGGAAGTGTTCAAAACAAAAACAAAACAAGAATAACATAAAATAAATAAATAAAAAATAAGATAAAATCATGTTTTTTTGTTTTTGTTTTCTTGTAAGAAATGTTCATATGCATTAAATGAATATTTTCCTTATGATTAGAATAGATGTTCACTAAGAAATGCATTGATGACACAAAGAACCAGAAAGGTTACTAATTTAAATTTTGTCGACCCTATCTCAGGCTCCTTATAGATTAAAATTCTTTTAAAAAAAAAAAAAAAACTTGATAAAAAAAATAAATTAGAGAGGAAATGTGATATTTTAATCTTCTTTTTTGAAATATATCTAAGAAAAATAACTTTGAAAAGTGTTGAACCAAAAATCATTATTTTTTAATTCATGTGTAGACATTATCAATTGGAACATGGATTTATCTAACATTTAAAGATTTGAAACAACAGGAAGCTATTTCATTGTGGGATTATTTTGTGCATCTTTTATCAGTATTTGACATACTTTACATATCTTTTGATTTTCATACACTTTGTGCATCTTATAATTTTTTTGGCGATCATTACGCATCTTTTTAGCTTTTAGGCTCATTTTATGCCTCTTTTCATTTTTACAAACTTGTCTGCTTTCTTTATTTTTAAGGACTTTTTGTTATGAGATTATCTTCCAAATATAAGAGAAGATGAACTCACTCTCTTATATAAACAAGAGTAAACCAAAAATTAAAACCTAGTCCATCTAGTATGGTGAAACAGATATATTAAGTAAATTTGAAATATATTTATTAATTTGCAAAAAAATTCAAATGAGATAGAGAACTATGGAAAGATGAAAAAGATCTTTATTTCAAGGTCCATATTTTAATTTAAAATAAATTTTGATTCAAAAAAAAAAAAAAAAAATACACCCCTAAAGGAGTTAGAGGAATAGAGATAATATTCAGTTTTTCTTCTTTTAACTATTTTAGAGGAGTCAATTACTACTTATAAGAATAGGTAAGATTTTCATTTAAAGAACAGTTCAACTACATAAGTAAGTAGTGATCAAATTCTTATGTTTTAAAAGAAATAAACAAACACATGCATAAAGAAAAAATAATAACTTGAAAGAACAAAAATATAAATCAGAAAATAATATTCAGGTTTTAGTTTTTCAAGCATAAATATCTATGACACCTAATATGGTTCTTAATGTGCTCACGATTTTAAAAGCAAACATTTTTTTAAAGATATCTACAAACTACTTTTTAGAGGCTACATGATGCAGCTCTATATCTCCCATGGCGACATGGTCCCTAATGGAATAATGTCTTATCTATGTGTTTGGTCTTAAAGTGTTGGATTGAATTTTTTAAAATATAGAAGGCACTAATGTTATCACATAAGATTTGAATTGCACATACAGCTAGTTCTATATCAAAAATTTATTTATTTAACCAAAAACATGTGCCACATAACATCTTAAGGCTATATATTCATCTTCTATAGTGGACAGTGCTACTGAATTCTACTTTATACTTGACCAGTAGATTAAAGATTGTCATATGAAGTATCATAATGTGGTTCTCTTCTTTCTTAAGTCTATACCTAGTTCTAACACATTCAAAAGACTCTCCTAAGAATAATTCTTTAGGATGACTTGAAGAATATCTCCAATCTCTATGTAGTAAAATTTTGTATTCTACTCTTTCTTTAAAGTTTGCAGATTATATTCCTTTGGTGATTTCAACTTCTTCTTCTTCTACCCTTGATTGTATAGAATTATTAGATTTATCAAAATCTACATCAGTGGTTTCCTCTACAACTAGTGTCCTATTAAAAATTCTAAAGAATTTTCAAACATTTTAGTATCCTAGGAAGACATCTTCATTAGATTTGTGGTTAAACTTTTCTAGTAGAGATTTCACATTATTTGGACTAAACACTTTACATCCAATGACGGAAAGATGAAAAGGTTGGGTGTCCTACCCTTAAGGAATTCATAAGGTGTCTTGTTTAGCTTGGATCTAATATTAACCCTATCCAAAACATAAGAGACTATATTTATTACTTCTGCCCAAAAGTATTTAAGAAGTGAGTATTCATCTAAAATTGCCTTAACAGCTTCTACCAAGGTCCTATTTTTTCTTTTAGCTAACTCATTCTGCTGAGAGGTTTTTGGAGGTGAAATGTTATGATCTATCCCTTGCTCCTTATAGTATGATACAAAATTTTTATTCTCAAACTCTCTACCATGATCCCTATTAATTGTCATAATTTCACCACCTATATTCCTCTGAATCAAAGTGGAGAATGTCCTCAACTCCACGAATTATTTATTTTTATGAGATAAGAATCTAAACTATGTAAACCTTGAGTAATCATTAATAATCACCTACCCAAATACTTTCCCTCCTAGGTTGGTAAAACTAATATGTCCAAAGTGATCCATGTAAAAAAACTATGAAGGTTTGTTAGTGTTAATGTTCTTAATTGAGTGGAAAGAGGATTTGACTTATTTTTTTTTCTAACAAGCATCACACAGGTGGTTCTTAGTGAATTCTGTTTGGGTATGCCTCTCAATAAGTTTTTTTTAAGTGATCTTTTAAGGTTTTTCAAGCTTTCATGACATAATCTACTATGTAATAACCATGATTCATCAGCAGTAGTTCTTAGGCAAAGAGAAGTAGCAGAATCAAAGCAGTTTAGATTAAGCATGTAAATATTATTAATCCTTTTTCTTGTAAAATATTATTTCCATTTAAGTTAATTATGTAGTTGGTAGATAAAAATTTTATATTGAAGCCTTTATCACAGAGTTGGCTAATATTGAGCAAATTTTGTTTTAAGCCAGCTATCAGAAAAATATTTTTAATCATAAAATTTTTAGAGTTTCCAATTATAGTAGACCACCCCATTTTCCTTATAGTGTTGTCTCCAAGTGTTATATTTTCCCTACCCTGGCCTCTAGCATGATGAATTTCTTTACATTTCTAGTCATATGCCTTAAACATCTGTTGTACAGCTATCTCATGCTCTCACTTGGCCTTTTATAATAGCAGCACTACAAAATCATCAAGGTATATATTTGGGAAACCAAATAAGATTAGGTTTTACCTTATGTATTAAAATTATATGTTTGCATGCTATGTTTTGGTCTATGCAATTTTAGCTTCCACACTATATGTTTCTATGTTGGATAATGCAAGTGTGGGAGATATGTCCTAGCATGCCACATAAAATACATCTAACACTTGGGAATGGATTTACAAGTCTATTTGAGTTATTTTTCCACTTCCTAGGTTTAGATGATGCATGATGTTAAACTAATTTATGAAATTCTTCAAGTGTAAGTGATTGTTTGTTTTCTTTAAAAGAAATTCATTTCTCTAAATGAATTTTTTTTACACTTACTAGAATTGAATTATCGACATGTAATGTGTGTTCCCTATTATCAGTTTCATTTAAATATAAACTTAATTTTTTTAGTAAATCTTTTAATTCATTAATATATGCATTCAAAGAATCATGCTCAGTACTTCATTCAATAAGTTATATGTTCAAGGCATCAAATTTATCAAGCAAGGCTATATGATTGTTATCTAAAGTAGAGTGGTCTTTTATAAGGCATTCATGATATTTTTATAGAATTAAAAAATAGATTTAAGTCATGCGTACATTTTCTTTAGCTTCCTATCTCCATTATGAATTTTTTCAAAAACTTCAAACATATTGTCATAGGAAAGCTCACATAGCTTCTCTTGATCAGAATGATCAAGATGGTTCTCTACCATTAAGCATTAGTTGGTTATCTCCTCTTAAGATTCTATCTCAGATGAATCTGAAGTGGAGTTTGCCCAAAAAACCTTTTCAATCAGTTGCTTTCCCTTTTTGAGTTTGGCTTGTTCTTCACCCTTCTCCTTTAATGGACGAGATTTAAGATTTGCTTCATGCATTCAAAATAGAAGACATCAGAAGATGTTTCAAATTTTTTATTGAATTTTCCTTTATTCCATTATTAATGGCACTTTTACGTTTTCCTTAAAAATCTTTTAGAATGCCTTTTCATTAGTGCAATATAATCATCACCTTTAGTAATGGAATTGGCACTATCAGAATCATCAACCCTTAAGGCTGCAATTTTCTCTTTTTTTTTCTCACCTGCATCAATTGGCCTGTGACTCACTCCTTGCTTGTAATCAATGAGTGATCTAATTTAGTTATCAATAGAAAAAAATATTCAGATCCTTTGATTCAATAATAGTAGTGATTTTTGCATCATTGGAACTAGGTAGAAAATGCAATATTTTATTAACCTTTTCAAAAATTGTAAGTTCTCTACCTAATGCATGAAGGGATTTGACAATTTGAGTGAACCTAGTATACATTTCAGAAATAGATTCACTAGATTTCATATGATACAATTGATAATCATGGAGTAGAAAATTTAATCTTGATTATTTTACTTCCTTTGTTACTTCATAGTTTATGCAAAGTTTATCCCAAATTTCTTGACCACTTACGTAGGTAGATATGCACATCTAATCTTATTGTACAAAAAACATTTTAAATATTTTAGAATTAATTTGTCTTAATCTCTGTCAACTATGCCCCATTTAGAAAAAAGTTAGTATGGTTTTAATGACATTTACAAATCATGAAGGTATAGAATATACTTCTTGAACTAATATCCACATGCGATAATTAATAAATTGTAAAAAAGTAGACATGAAAATTTTCTAAAAATAGAAAGGAATATTATCAAATAAAGATGATTGTGTGATTAAATATCCTTCTGTAGTATTATGATTAACAAAAGTTTTCTAAAACTTACTTTTTGAAAATAGCTGAGATACCTCTTGAAATTTCAAGAAGGTTGGGAGACTTTAAAGAGTTTGTACAAAGCTAACCATGAAGGGGGGTTAATTAGTAATTTAGAAATTTTTTAATAAAATGAAATATCTTTTTAAAAGTTTTTTTAATATCTACAAAATAGATAATTTAATGCAATAACATAGATGATAATTAATTTCAAAGTGATAGAAAATCATAGTTTATCAACCATATAATAAATCACAGAAAAATAAAAGTGCAGAATATTAAGAACAAAAACACACAAAAATTTTATTGTGGTTCAGTTAAAACAGACATACATCCAATCCCCAGAACCAACCATTCCATGTATTTCACAAAAATTATTGTCTCTACTTTTTCCCCCACAGTAAGGCAGAGAAGCCCTTACAAAAATTACTTTCACTTTTCTAGTGTAATAGAGAAACAAAAGCTTTTACACTCTCACAATGACGGTATCATGCCTCAAATTTTTTACACCCTCCAAGTGATGTCATTGAACCATAAATCCTTTTTGTCTCTCTAAGAAAAGGCTGAGAACCTAGACCTTATGCTGTAGAAAGTCTTCTCAGAACCTTTGAAGGTTCAATGCAGATGCTTAAAGAAGATAAGGAAGAACCTTAGTTTGCGTAACTTTGTGAATCCCTCACAAATCTTTCTTAAAAAAAAAAACTCTCACTTATAAAAACACTCATCCTCACTTCTCTCTCCCAAAGCTCTCATAATCTCCTCTTTGCTCCCTCTCAAAAACTTTAGCAACCAAAAGTCTTGGGAAATAAGACAATAGAATACTTTAAATAGGGATCCTCTAATAAAGTCCTAAATTTAAATTTGGTGCTTCTGATCGTCCAATACAATACAAGATCAACCTGGTACAATTAGTTCAAAACATTACTTTCACCCATTATAAATTGCAACCCACTGTATGATTAGTTCAAGTGTTATATTGATCATCTTGCATGATTAGGCACATCATGTTATATAATCAGGATGAACAAATATCTAATCATCCAGTATGAGGGCCAGTGTTTAAATATTATTATATGTAGGAATTAGGCCGTTCAATACAATCTTTTTAATCATCTTGTATGTTCAGGACAAATACATAGCTAGTCATCCAGTACTAGGGGCGGAGTTTAAATATCATATAATGCAAGAATCAGGTCATATGGTACGATCATCTCTGATTATCCATTACAATCTGATTAATGAATTTAACTATAATCAAACACCCAATTATAGGATTAATTTAGGCATGATTGTCATTGATTGTATAATACAATGATGATCATATGATATGATAGGACAGAGATTTTGAATATTAAAATATTGCCAAATTTATGATTGGTGGCTATTTTTCTAATTATAATGAATCATCCTATACAATAGAGATCATATAATATCATGAATTTAATCAATCTTAATTAATAGAGGTACCCTAATAATAGTTTTCTATTTTAACTAATCTTCCATAAAGATATGAATCATACAGTATAATTACTTTAAAAAACAAAACAATTTATTACTAACCAACTCACTCCCCTGAGTGTGTGTTTATAAGGTTACTCAGCTTAGTAGCCACTATATATATTACTTGACTTAAGAAAGGTAAAAGTACATTAAAGTTGAAATTACAAATATTCTCAACCCTAGTATACCAAATCTTCAACTAATTGAACTTGCAAGTTATCTGTGGACCTAAAATGTTAGTGAGCAGGGCAACACAATAGATATTAAAGAATTAATAGAAGATAGTATTAAAAAATAATATCGTTTATTATCATCAAAATTGATGTTCTTGGGTTTAGATTTATAATAAAATATTGTGTTGGGGTGTAATCAAAGGCCTTTTAATCCTTAGACTAAGCACATTCAAAGCACAAAATTTCAAAACCTAATTCCCATTGGAATGGGGACTATTCTAATTTGAATTTAAGGTCTAATCACCAACCCATAGATTTAAATTAGCAAAATGAAGCCTTTAATCACTTGAAACAGAGGTGGCTAATTTTAGACATGCCAATAAGTTGCCCAAAATAAATCTCCCAAAGTCTCAATATCTATTTAATTAGTTTGAGTGAATATTTTTAAAATTGACCCTAGGAGTAGTTATAAAACAACTTTAAATTCATAAGAGAATAGATCTTAAACCATCTTGCTTTTATAGGCCTCCTAAAAATTGTTCATATGAGCCAAAGAGAACCCTATTTGGCCAAGTGTACGAGAATTTTTATTTTCTTAATTTAAGGAGGTTTTTTTAATTATTTAAGTGGCAATTATATGGTTAGCCAATCTTTACACACGACACCGCATGATTGGAACAATCTATCATTAGTGATAATATTAATACCATAACATTAACCCTCGTTTTATGATCCAAGTTATAACAATTATGATCTATCATGCACCAACACCATGGGATTTAATCAAAGCTGTTGATCAAGATAAATAGTTCTGATTTCATCTTCTACCTCTCCCTAGCACATTGAGTCGTAAGCTTTTCTTGCATGATTTGAGAGTTCCCTCTAGTAAAATGACACCAAAGTACATAGAGGGTAATAGAAGATTATAAACCTTTAATCCAATGGTAAGAATTTGTTTATTTGATGGATCACATCACACTTGACCGGACTGTATAGCTAGGGAGCTCATGTTTGAGATTTTTCCTCTGTGAATGTGCTAAATGCCTAAGCTTGAGTTTAGGCACCATTTTCCAACACCAGGAAGGTATCTTCTTAAGGGGTCACAACTAAAGGAATAGTGAAGGTCGGATTTAAATCACGAGTAAAGGAAGATAGTCGGAGTTCACTCAAATTCATTCTCTAATTTTTAGAAATCGGCCAGGACGATCTTGGATCGGCCTGGACGATATTCACAATTATGCCTTAATTAATCAGATAAATCAAGGAAGTAATTAAGGATAATTGATACAATCATATCATCTGGATGATTGCAGGATCAACCATGACCATCTATTCAAAAACCTTAGTTACTTATGGACGATAAATATCGGCCAGCTCGAGTTCAAGGCGATGCTCTGGATGATTTTTCTCTGATTTGAACTAATCAGCCTAGACTATCGTGAGATCATCCCGGACGATCAAGCCAATTTTCAATCATCCAGATTGCATTCAGGGCGATGCTCTGGCCGATCTTCTGAGATTTGTACTGATCGGTCAGAACGATATTGTCGGCAACTTGCAATTAATGAGCTCCTTTGAAGCTCTTCTATTTAAGAGCTCTTGTTCAACATTTTGAACAATCTTTTTCTGCTGCCTTGACCTAAGAAGACCTTGAGGAGAGAAAGAGAGAGAGGGAGAGAGAGAGAAGATCTTGTGAGGGGATTCATAAGGGTTGCTTCAAGGATCGCTCTACTTCTTCTTCGTCAAGAGTTTCTCGTCTGTGGAAGGGTCGGTAGAGGTAAGGAGTCAGCATCTGGTTGTGGTTCTCTTCCAGCTTCAGGAGGAAGCAAAAGGAGATAAGTTCTCTGCCTTACCTGGGTGGCAAAAAGGAGGTTCTTTGTAAAGGCTTCTCCGCCTAGCTGTGGGGGCTAAAGGAGAGTCACGATTGTAGTGCAATACTCGGAGGTCGCCTCCAGGGAGTGGACGTAGGTCAAGTTGATCGAACCACTATAAATCTCTGTGTTCTTGTTTCTTGCTTCCGCACTTTAATTTTTGCATTTATTTTTCTCGTGGTGTGATTTTGGTTTATGTGATTTTTATTTTTTGTGAAAAGAAAATTTTAAAATACTAATTCACCCCCCCCCCCCCCCCCCCCCCGCCCCCTTGGTTATCTTGGGCCTGTTCTATAGGGCTTAATATCCCTAACGAACTTTCAATATTTTCAAAATCAAAAATTTTAAAACCTTTAATTAATTATCTTTAGGAAAATTCAAAATTCAAGGATCATTATCATCATTTTCAAATAATCAATAATGATTAATAACTTCTTTCCTCAGAGAGATATATTAATTACTATTTTAATGTTGTTTATGAAATTAATGATCTTTTATCCAGATTAATGTAATTAAAAACTCAATTAAATTTCATTTTAACTCTCCGGGGTCATATATTATTCACTCATTTCTTTGACTACGATCATTAGGATGAATTCAAAGTTTTATTATTTGAACCTATTGTGGAATGATATTATCTCCTCCTAAGGTGATATATTATTCATAATAAAGAGTTTGATTTAAAAACTAAGTTCTGAGAATTTGATCTTTTCCCAAAGAAAATTAATATTTTTCAAAAGTACACTTTTCAATCAAATAGTTATTAAGTAACATTTTTATAATTAACTAGATAAAAATATTTAATCGATTTATAAGTAGGTCTTCATTGCTTAAGTGTGATATGTATATTAGAAATTAGAGCTAGAGAATATTCCAAAATCTCATGCTGACATGCAGATGCAGGAAAGTTAGATGTTGGAGGAGTTTCAAAACATGGGGGAGCTGTTACATTCATTGAAAGCTGTCAACATCAAAAAAGGAGAAAGATGATTATTGCATATTATGTGTTTCCAAATTTTATGTTGAGTTTTTATTATATAAGAACTAGACGTTTATCGTAGACGTATTTAAACATATGCATTTAATTTAAAGTGTAATTATATTAGCATTAATATTCTTATGCAATCTTAATCTGTGATTGTAAAAATGTTAAAATTAACTAGTTTGATTGACTATTATTGTAGAAAAGTTATGTTGTATAATAAGTGAGGCAAGGTTTTTTTGTTGTGCTATAGTTTTTCGGTTGATGCCACATGAAAAAACCATAGAAAAATAAGATACAAAGTGTTATTTTCTTTTGAAAAAAGCAAATAATTTGCCGATACTAAATAAAAAAAAAAGCTTATTACAAACTACAACTCTCCAGAACTAGATTCCTCCTTTAACAAACTAGAAAACATATGAGGAATGTTATTAGAAGACAAATCATCCCAACAAAAACTGCTAAAAAGAGCATAGTTAGCACATAGATTTGCTAAATTATTACAACTTCTATTAACCCAATTTAAAAGAATGAAATTCTGGTCCTTTAAGGATAAAAGTTCATCTCGCCACTTGCCACCAAATTCTTTCAAAAATTTAATGACGTTGTGATTTCTCCTTCTTTGATAATACCTTTGTAGTTTAACATCTAATCTTTCTTGATCTCGCCTACAAATTGAATTGCCATGATTTCTAGATGAGAAACATCCTAAAGAATACAAGAGTGTCCATACCTAAGAAGAAGTCTTCCTTTACTATCATGAACAAGACATCCAATACCATCCTTATATGACTGTAACAATGATGTTTCTATATTTATTTTTATCCTATCAGGAGGACGAGGGTACCAAAGATAAGTATTAATGAGAAAGCCATGGACTTTACTAAACTTCTCCATCCAACATTCAACTGATTAGTACCTATGTGTCCCAATTTTCCTTCAGCCATATATAAAATAGAAGCATAACTTACACAATTTGTACTATTCACCATTGAACTATCATCCTTCCCTTCATGTAAGAACCTATTTCTTACTCTACACATGAAATAAAACTACATAGAAATAAGTATTAATGAGAAAGCCATGGACTTTACTAAACTTATCCATCCAACACCGACAATCTTGAAAAGATTAAAAAATAGGAAATCCAAACCCCCATTTATTGAGATTACATATGATCTCCACCAACTTCAAACATTTAACCATTATATGTTCCAAATCCTCATTCACATTACAACCCCTCGGACAGCCAAACTCACCTTGAATTCTTCTCTGATACAAAAAATGAGACGTAGGAATTGCATTATTAAAAATGCGCCACAAAAATACCTCCACCCGAGGCCTTAGTTTTACATTCTTCAAACATTTCCAATAAAAACAGCCCAAATTCTCTAGAACCAAGGCCTTATAAGCAAGTGCTGAGATCAAATAGCTAGAATTTTGATGAATCCGTTCCATAAAAGTTTCTTCCTGATTTTGTTGAATCTTGATCCCTTAAATTAAGCTTACAAGAACCTCTCCATATAGAATTTTTACCTCTTGAACATTCAACTCGCCTTAAAAAAAAGTTATTTATAGTTTTCTTTCTCATGTTCCATAACCAGCACAAAATTTGGCAATTTATTTAAACTTTTTGTCTAATATCCATATATCATCAAAGATATCAATTGAGCAGCCATTTAAAATTTTATATATAACCACAAATTTAATAACCTTCTTACTATAGGATAAGATCTTGCAAGTAGATGAAGCCCCTCTTCTATAACCAACCTCACCATAATCCAACCCATATTTTGCTCCAAAAAATTTGTACAAAAGAGAAGCTTTGTCTTTAGTAACCTTCCTTGCCAATTTTGCCCTCAAAGGACCAACCACACTATCACAGGAATGAAGGCGACATCCACCACCTCTAATTGGTTTGCATAAATTGTTTCAACTCATAGAATGAAGACCCAATTTCCCATCCTGCTTATTCAAAATAAAGTTCCTACTCAACTAATCCAATTCATTAGAAACTCCTTTATGGACTAAGGAAAAAGTATAATAGAAAGTAGGAAGTGAGAGCAACATCGTTCTAATCAATTTTAATATCCCTGCAAATGAAATGTACTTGCTTCCCTAAACACCAATTAACTTTAAAGCTTCCTCAATTAAAAAATGGAAATCAGCAGCCACTAAACTCTTCAACGCCACCTTCACACCGATGTAATTGAATTCCTTTACCGCCTTATATCCCATAATACGTTCTATAGAATTTCTTTTCGTCATCTTAACATGTTTACCAAACAGAGTGTCTGATTTCTCCATAATAATCTTTTGTCCGATCTACCTACAAAATTTAGATAGAATAACCTTAATTTTCTTCCCTTCTTTAAGTGTAGCTTGAGAAAAAATAAAGATATCATCCACATATAGTGTATGAGAAATCCTTGGCATATTAGGAGTAATCATGATCCTCGTAGATTCTTCTCTTTGTTTAAAACCATTGGAAAGAAGCTTTGAGCATAGAATTAAAAGAAAAGAGGATAGTGGACATCCTTGACGAAAACCACTCATTGCATGAATCCAACTAGAGATTCTACCATTTATTAGCAAATAGAATTTTGGATATTCAACACATTCCATAATCCAAGCAGAAAATTTCTAAGGAAACCCGAAGTACTCCAAAACATGCCATAAAGTCTACCCACACAAACTATCATATGCTTATTCCATAAAAATTTAAAAGAAATAAGCCCATTGGAAGATCTAGAAACCATGAATTTTTTAAACACCTATTGAGCCACTAGACTGTGGTCCGTTAATGACCTACCATTGATTAAAGCTTCTTTGTCCACTTGTATTAGCTTCTGAACCATAACCTTCATCCTGTTTAGCAATATCATAACCACAACTTTGTAGATTGATCTACACAAGTTAATAGTCCTATATTGGCTCGGAACATAATGATTAGATACCTTAGGAATTAGCACTAGTAATGTTTATTTCCAGTCCACGTTCATCTCTCCCAAATGGAAAAAATGATCAATTGCATTCCAACAATCATTATTAATGATGCTCCAATAAGTTACTATAAATGAATAGAAAATGTCGTCATTACCTGGCGAAATGTTGCCACCAGATTGCAACACAACCGACTAAACTCTTTTTTTCACAATTCCCTATCATTCTCATCAAGTAAATAAATTGGTAAAGGGATACCACTTAAATTATAGTTCCTATCCTTCCATTTACCATAGAAAAATTTTAATAAAACATCAGTAACTTGACTTTTATCTTCCACCATCAAACCATTCTAATCCTAAATTTTAAAAATCCAATTTGCATTTTTTCTAGCCGAGGCATAAGAATGGAAAAACATTGAATTAGTGTCTACCTAAGACATCCATTTAACCTTAGCTCTTTGCTTCCACCAAGTGTTCAATTGATCCAAAATTGAATTTAACTCATAAATATATGATCTAAGTTGCAATTAGTCCTCCTCAGACAACCAATGAACCTCTGCCTCCTTCTCTTATAGCTCCAGGATACTCCTTTTAAGAACTTCTTTCTACTGGATATATTCCTTATGCTTAGCTTTGCTCCAAAAAACTAAAGATTTCAAAGTTCTACATAATTTACAATTCAATATTTCCACAAAGTTTGATACTATCCTCTTTCTCCAAGCCGATCTCATAATACCAAAAGATATTGGATAAGTAGCCCATACATCCTCAAACCTTATAATTCTATCATTTGAAAATTTATTTTCCATGAAATTCAATACAATTTGACAATGGCAAATGCCACTCTAGCCAGGTTTCTCAAAACCAACTGAGTTGAGTTCATAGCTACTGGATTTACAAAACAACTATCTAACATTTCCAAGATATGAGCTCCACCAACTTTGTTGTTGTACCAAGTAAATTTTGGTCTGATAACACCCACCACTTAAAGATCATTATTTACCAAGAAATACTTCATCACTTTGGATGCCTAAGAGAACCGAAAGTCCTTACCCCCTCTATTATCATCCATGGACAAAATGCAGTTGCAATCCCCTTTAACCACCATAGGAAGATTAATGAAGAAAAAGTTCTAGCTTCTCCCAAAGGATCCACCTCTGAACCACCTCCTTTCCACCATAAATAGTTGATATCCTCTAAACACACCTATTAACAACTTCAAGGTCTCCTATTACCACTTGATTAGAAGAATATAATAAAAAAAATAAGGTACTTTATACTTCCAAAGAAAAGGTATTCCCCCAAACAAGCCATCTGTAGTATATAGAGAAGATTTCTTCTTTCTAGCTCCTCTAAAGTTCCAAAAAAAAATTGAAGCCATTAATGAAAAAAAGGGGAAGGATTCCCTATCTTTTCTTTCCCCTCACCATCAATCTTCTTGCCTCTAGGAACCAATTTAATATGACCAAGTTCTCTAATCTCCTTAGCAAGCTTCACTTTAATAGTAGCAGAACTTCCTTCCTTAGACTCTCCCACGGCCTTGAAATAAGGAGCATGCGCAGTTAGAGAACAAACCACATTCTTTATAGCAATTGAGAACACAAAAGAATACTCATCCACATCCCCTATAGTATTAGGCTAAACACTTTTCTCTCCTACATCAACATAATAAACAATCTCACCTTCCACCAAATCCTTGAGAACTGCAAACTTGTTTCTTCCTTTATACAAAGATACCTTTTCCCCAACAAAATCCTTCTTCAAATTGATATTAACATCCTATTTAGAACCACCAATGATAGTAAATGTATCCTCCTTGGCTACACCACCTATTCATTTTTAGCCTTACTAATCTCCATTACTCCTTTTTTTTAAAGAAGAATTTTTAGCAACATCCTTAGGATCCTTCCTAAAAATTTTCTTCCACCCAACTTTCTTCCCACGGAAGCCATCATCCCTTAGAATGTTCCTACAATAAGATACATATAATCATGGCCCATAAAAATTACCGTCCTCCTTAGATAACCTAGCAACATCCTCTACCAAATTATTGATCGAGACCCCACTAGGTCTACCCGGTTCCTTCACACATCGCTCCACTTCCTTTAACCCACCTTGAACAGCGCCAGATACCTTCTCTGAACAGCAACTAATGTCATGCCTAAGCTTACCACTATTAAAATAGAGATTAGGAATCCTCTCGTAATTAATTTTCTGGAAGAACCTTTCTGAGTTTCCCTCTACCCAAACATTTGTAGCATCCCAGCACTATAACAACAAATTGGTCATTATTATCCATATTAAAGCAGACAAACCCTTCAAAGAATTAAGGGAGGATGCCAGTTACCATTTATCAACATCAGTGATGTTCCCCTTAACATACCAATGTCCATTAGCAAGCACCAAATCCACCGGCTGCTCATCATCAAAAGCACACAAACTCCAACCCTTACCAAGCCATGTAAGAATTTATTTATTTAATTGAGAATATTTTCTTTTTAGATTAGCATTTATTATATACTGAGGAATGTTATCGCTGAAGACTTTAACCACCAAGGCATTTTGTAGCTTTTTAGTGTTCTCCAATACATTCTTCTCAAACAACTTGACTGCCACACCATCTTCTAAAAGAAAGTTTCCAAAATCCCGATCAGCAATCCTTCTATGAGAATTCTTGTACCACACATTTGACAGGTCATTGCCTATCGACTCTTCCAGTAATATTTCCCCAACACCATCAACATTCGGAATAAACATTCTCTTTCTCCATAAACACATTTTTAAACCACCTCTGCATCTCCATCCACTTCCATCTCACCATTATTTTAAGGATTTGGCATATCCAAAATATCCCCATTAGGTTCCCCCATATCGCCAAAAGCCTCTACTCCTTTAAAATTAACTGCAGATAAGGCTCCATAATTAAAATTCTACTATTTTTGAAATTCCACCTTCTTCAGAATTTCTTCAGAAATCATCCCATTCTTCCCTTTTCAAGTTACCATAATACATTTAACATTTAACATACCACGTTCTTTAATAGTTAGAGATTTATCATAGTTTGAGCTAATCTGAACTCCATTGTTAGCAGACTTGGCCAAATCCCTCGAAGCATCTACTCTAAACATAGGTGGAGAATTATTGAAAAAAGGAATTATTGCTGAACCACCATAGAATCAAATGTACATCGAAAATACCCCTTAGACCTATGCCTTATAAAGGACTGTGATCATATGCCATCATCGAAAACTTGACTCCCGCCAAATCAAATTTTGAAAAATAACTTCTCTCTCTCTCTCTAAAATCTAGTAGATTATTTCCCTAGAATCCCACAAATATACCTAATATGATAACAATACAATGAGTTATGCGATCTATTTCTTGTGATCATTATCTACCAGATTTAATGATAGGAAACCCAAAGCAGGTGCTGCTATAATTTTTGGCAGTAGGTGCCATCCAAGTTTTTTATGGTTGGTCATAAAAAATTTGAACAGATATTACCAAAAAAATTATAATGGATAGGTATGTTGCAAATTTTAGAGGAAAATTTAGCAAGAATTACCATAAAAATATTCATAGGTAATTCAGCTCAAAATGCAGCATTTTACTCAGAAAAAGAAATCTGTCAGAAAGCTATTTTTTCTAGGAAATTTATGATTTTTTCCGGTGGTAAAGGGACACCAAAAATATATATTTTTCCTTTAGTGAAAATTTATTTTTTTATAATGAATCTACATAAAAATTTCAATATATGAGACTATCATCATCTACTATAAGCAATTTGTTGACACTTTGACTACAAAGCAAAGAACCAGCATCAAGAGACTACTTGACATCTCCAATCAAGAAAATAGTTACAACCAAGGGATTGATATCACACTACACACTGACCTCAATATTCTAATAATCAACATCAACCTCATAATTACACCCATTGAATACATTCATAGGCATTTTCATCAACATCCACAAAATAACCTACTCAAGTGAATAAAAATGTTAAGAACTCAAATAATGAAGGTCAAACTGCATGATATCATTTTTACTCATTTTGATGGACATTCATTAGAAAACTATTTCACCTGAATTAGTAAATTTAACAAATGACTCCTCACAGATATTTTTGCATGTACTTCCAAGACCAGTTTTATTATATCCACCATAAATATGGAGGGAATCATAAAAGCTCGAAATGAAGTCAAAAGTGTTGTGAGAACTATTATGAGATACAAACTATTTTTATCGTTTCTCTAGTTTTCGAATAACCATGAAAATATACATTTTTTTTTTTGAGAAAATGCAAAGAGCATAAATTTTTATTAAAAGAACTACTTACAAATAAACTCCTTCTTCAACAGATGAAAAAAAGGAGGGATACTAATCTCATTCAGATCTTTCCAAAAAAAATCTGAAGTAAGAGCAATGTTAGCACACATATCGGCTAACTTATTACAATCTCTACTAGCATAAGAAAAAAGAACTTGCTTGAAAGCTTTAAGAAAATCTAAATCCTTAGGATTTGGATATTCTTCTGAAATGGAATTATTTTGAAAAGATCTTTGAAATAGAGTAATAACATTGTGATTATCACCTTCAATCATGAAGCCTTTAGCATCAAGCAATCAGTCTTGAACGTATCTTCTTAGGGAAAGAATAGAATGTATTTCAGCTTAAGCAATATCCAATTGATTAATACTAAAACCAAAAGCTCCATAAAATATTCCTTTATCATCTCTGAAAATACCTCCTATTCCAGCTAAGTTATTAGTGGATAACGAGGCATCAACATTGCATTTGATCCAACCTGGAGGTGGAGGAAGCCAAGATTTCAAACCCAGCACAAAGTGCTGATTAGCTTCCCAGTTATTCCAGAACTGATTGAAATGAAAAGAACCAAATGCATAGTCTAATGCATTAGAAGGCTAAAAAATAAGAGCTATCTTCATTGCCCCCATGTATCAATTTGTTTCTACTTTTCCAATAGAAGAAGATTACAGAACAATTTAAGTTTCCCATAGTTGGATTCTAAACCGATAGCATCATTAGTTCCTTTAGGAAAATTTCCCAAGAATTAAATGCATGCAGCTGAAAACTCCATTTCTTTAGCTTTTCACAAACATTTTTGATAATACCACACTTAACAACAATATGTTCCGAGTCTTCCTTGCTTTTACAACATCTTGGACATTCATTATCTTCAATAATGCCTCTATGATGAAGAAAGTATTTAGAAGGTAAAGCATTATTGTAAAGACGCCACCAAAATAACTCCACTTGAGGTCATAGTTTGAGACTTTTAGTCCAGGTCCAGTTACAATTATCCATGTCATTTTCTCTAAAATTTTCATAAGCCAAAGCAGCCACAGATTTCCCCAAACATTTAGAAAAAAATTCCAAGCAATCACTATCTAAATTTGAGAATATTGGAATTTGACAAATCAGAGAAACTAGCTGTAAACTAAAGCATTGTTTTAAATATTCTGCATTCCATTCACCATTTGTAATGAATGCTGAAATGTTTTGATACTGTTTGTCTATTATGGATGCAAAAGTAGGCCATTTATTTATGCATCTATCCATAATCCAAACATCATTCATAGTATTAACATCTTTACCATTACAAATCTTCCATCTCAAGAGAGGGTATAAGTGCTTAGCTCCATTAAAAATAATTTTCCAAGTAGAAGAAGAATAGCATCTATGTCCACCTTCCCAAATATCATTACTGTACTTTGCAGATAGCATCTTATTCAATAAGAATAATGGATTTGAAATAAAATTGAGAGCCAATTTAGCTCTTAAAGGACCAATTCTATCCCAATTTATTAACATCAATAAAGGCCCAATTGAGAGCAAATTTATCATTACCGTACTTTGTAGATAGCGTCTTCAATTTTATTTGATGTTAATAAATTTGAAGTATTATGCTACACATATTAAGATTCTCGCATCATCATAGATAGAATAGAGGTTCCTCCCACTTATAATATAAATATTCTAATTGTCAAATATAATATTATTGTCATAATAACCCTCCTTATCGATCTTTGTATGTCTTGAAAAGACATGGGGTAATCTTCATTGTCATCTATATAATATAGATATTTTTAAGGTCAATCTATAATAACTCTCATCAAGTGATCTTCATATTAAGAAAATTATATCTATTTTTAAATTGCATTTTAAACTCTCTCCATTATGAGATATTTGAGAAATAATAGGAAATAAATAATTGTCTTTCTCCTATTACCTCCAACAGCTCTAATGAACTAATCATATCACTTTTGATGGGTCGAATAATAACTAATCCTTGATTGGTTTACTCTAGAAAGTTGAGGAAATTTGTAAGATTATTTTAAAAGTATTATCTATCTTTCTAGGCGCTTTTACCAATCAATCTCATAGTATCTTAGAACACCATAAATGGAACCACCTAACCCACCCCAATTAATTATATCAAATGATAACATACCGAAAACATCAGACCAATAATTCAATTATGGGTCTATATAATGTATGTCATTAATGAATTTAAAACCCTATGCTTTCCCCACCCATTAGATGGATTGTAAATCAGTACACTCTATAATGTGACTTTCATAATAGTCTCATTTAGTTCCATCCACTACACCAAGTAATGCAACCACCTTCTGTAAGAAAGTAAACATACTAATTTATAGAACAATTCATATAGTAATTAGTTGTGATATCTTCTTTTTTTTTAAGTAGATAAAAGCTATCATTTTCAATTTTATTAGAAGTTCTTTCTGGAAAAGAAAAAAGATTTTCATGTTAACATTTAGCAATTATTTATAAACTTTTTAGTGAGAATTCTATTACTTTTTTTATAACTATTACATACAATTGAGCTATCTCATGCGAATCTCAAGTATTTCAGTGCTAAATTTTAATTTTACTTCTGAATCCCATGTTAGGTTTGTTGAGATATCAATACCCACACCATCTCTACCAGAACTTGCTAGTAGAATTTAAAGCTCGACATTTGGCTTGGAAAGGATGATGAATGAAATGTTACAGGATATGGCTTCATTTGGTTATGTTCAAGAAAGGATGAAAGGCATATTATTCCATAGACTGAAAACCTTAACTTTGCTAATCCTACCCTCTTAAAGGACTATTTTAGCTCTTTCTAACCAATTTGATCTCATGATTTGATCTTCCACGGGCAGGCAAAATATAAATAACTAAAGAAATATTGGTAAACAATATAAAAGTTTGTATAGCATCTCATTATAGTCATTATTTCTAGTAACTTCTTTTATGAGGTTGCATGCATAAAATATTTTATTTTAATAATTCCAAAAATGATTGGAGAATAATGTCATCATATGATAAGTTCTATCATGATGATTAATAAAATTACAATTGTCATGTATTTCATTACAATTTCTAAGCAAGCCAATCATTATGTCCATGTTGTAACCACATAGCATGTAAGGATTATAAAACTCCAAAACCTAATTAACTCATGGTCAGTCCATACAAGGACTATATAAATAATAAAAGCCAAAAGAAAAATAAAATATTTATGAAATTGGTAACATAATATAATTTTTTATAGTATATGGAAAAAATATTAACATGTTCTATAAATTTTTCTTGGCTTCATATATGAAATAGAGATATAATGATTAAGTGTAATTAATTTATATATGATGCTTAAATGATTTTTTTTTTCCTTTCAAATTCCATTGAGGAAATTTCATTATTAATTTTGATGGCTAACTTTAGCAATTTAACGTGTATAGATTGTAATCTTCCAAAAATATACGTGTCAATTAATCTTCCAAAATTAACATTTGATAAAAATTATTTCCTTCATTAAATTTAAAAATTACATACTGATATTAGGTTTTGCTAATTCTTAAAACCTTAAGTTCTAAGAAATTTTCTTCATATTTAAACATTACACTTAAAAAATATGTCTTGCTTATCAAAACAATCATTTGTTATGATGATATTGTGTAAGTTTATTGATAATGTATACATAATTTATAGAACTTGATGTTAAATTTTTATGTAAATTTATAATTATCTTATGAGTCCCTCGATAGTTGGTGGGTTTTCAATAAAGTTATAAAGAGTTTTACTAGGCATTTAGATTATGATTTCATCGTGGTTGGTAATTATATTATTTATGATTCTAATGAATTTTTGATTCCAGTATTACTTATTTTATTTTGGATATCTTCTGATCTAATACCCTTTTTGTCATTAGCTAATAGCTGATAGTGGAATCAACTCATCCTTGTGAACTCTAGCTATTTGTATGATGTTGTTGCTTATGAATATGATCATTTTTTTAATTAACATATAAAGCTATTGTCATTCTGATAATGATTTTCCATTTACAAAAGTGGAGCTGATGAGAGGATGGGCTTGTATGTTATACAATGAATTGACAAATGTATTATATCTATATGTTTAGTTTATTTAAAAATTTAATAATGATAGATTTGTTATAAGTTGAAATGATCAATTCTTATGTATTAATCTTTTGTTATAGAGTAATATGTAATTTGGAGAAAATTATTTATTTATTGAGGTACTTTCAATTATTAATTTTGCCAGATCATTGTTACTTGCCAATTGTGGAACTACTGAACAGTCGTTTGACTCATTCCTCTAATAATTGAGTAAGAACAAACATGTAAAGTAATAGTAGGATGAAATCTTATTATCATTTCTTTTCAATAAGGCCTCTCTCAAGAGTAAATTTTCATTACATTGTGTCTCATTTAGTTGACTTGTCTCTATTTTTATTTTTAAATTTTCCAAAGCTATATTGGATGTTTCCTTCCAAGATTCATTCAAAAAAAAAATACCAATTTTCTAAATTGTAGTATTTGAGAATTTAATTTGCCCTGACCATCCTCACTTTGTTCCATAACACAATATATTATGTCTATCATTTTGATAATTAGAATTTGGACTTAGCTATTAATTTTAATGCTAATTTACTACTTTATAAGTTTTCAACAATTTCAACTATCTATGAGTGCATAATCCATCTATTCTCAATAATATGTTCTTTTGTCACTTGAACAATGGAATAGCTCATTTCCTAATTAATGAGTTTTTTATTTAAAATATTTAGGAGATTATTTTTTATCCACTCTTTTGATCGATGCTAAGAAAATTTAAGAATTTTGTAAATATATATTCTTTTTTTTTTTTTTGAAATATTTTGCACTCATTTCTTTTGATCAAAGTTAAAAAAATATATTATTTATCACTAATATAATTAATAACTAGAATTTTTTATCGGATTAAAATTAATAATTTTATCTTTTATCAAAGAAAATTTAATTTAAATTTTTTTTAAAATGAATTCTTATATTTAGATTTTTATTCACATAAATTTAGTGCATGTGCAATAAAACTAAGTATCTGAAATCTCCGCTATAATTTGTGTTTTTTTTTTGGAGATATTTTAAGTTACAATATTGCATCAGATTTTTATCTATGTGGCAAACTCTATTTTTGTGAATTTCTATTTTTGTGAATTTACAACGAGCCCTTTCCAACATAAATAGGCATTTTTTAAGTAAAATTTCCATTCACAAGATTGAGTAGGAAAAGTGACCCATACAACATTTACAAACAAGAAAGAGTAAATGCAGCTAAAAAAATTTCTGGATTTAAACTCGAAAAATATGAAATAATGAAAAAAACACTAGAGACACAAAACACTAAGAAATTCACTATAAAAATTGGCAGAATTTGAACACATTTCTTTCTTTCTCACTCTCTACTTATTTTTCTTTATAATTTATGCCATTCTCTACTCGTAATAAATAATTATACAAAAAATTGACCAAGGGGCATAATATTTCAAGTGAAACAAGAGAAATGAGAAATAAAATTGTCAATATGGGTGTGAAAATGTGTCCACGGGTCCGGTTAGGTCTAACCCGTTTGACATGGATTCAAACGGGTTAACACTATCTCGACCTAGTTTTGGAAATGGGTAAGGATTATTAACCCAAACTTGACTCGTGTGGGTTACAAAGTTTATCTTACTCAATCCATGAGGGTAGCAATCACGTGCTCATCAAAAGGCATCGGCAACGCGGTGGGATGACAGCGACAGGCAGCAACGGCAACTCGAATAAGATGGCACCACTATGACAGTAGGAGCAAGGGAAAGATGGTGGAAAGCTGGAAGTGGAAACACGATGATGTAGTGATAAAAGAGTGATGCGAGTGACACGATGATATAGTGAGCGAGACACGATGATTTATTGACTAAGTGATGAGATAAGTTACTTAGGATTATAAATGTGTCAATCTAGGTTATTTTAGGGTTTTTGGGAAAACTCGAACCTGACCCAATCTTACATATGGGTTGGAATTACAAACCCAACCCTGAATTGTATAGCAAATGAGTTAACCCAAAATCAAAATTTTCTGGGTCTGGTTTGTGTCGAGTTTTAGCTTATGTTAGATTTTGATACACCATAATGTCCAGCCCCACTTACAACATTACTATACCAGGTTAGGAGTGCCACCAGTATCCAATTTATGTCTCTAGTGTAACTAAAATTGTAATAGCATTGAAACCTAGAGAACTGCAAAGCTCCTCTCTCTTTCCATCTCAAACTCGACTATCCAGTGTCGCAATGCTATACAACAAAGGAAAACAATTTGTTACAAAACACTAGAACCTAAGCACATAGAGAACCTGTGCAACCCCCCAATAAGCTCAACTAACATAATTTAGGTCCCATATATAATAAAACTTTATTTATCATCACAATCTAATTCTACACATAGACAAAAATTTCTTTTATTTTCTAGTAAAGTTTTTTATTTTCAAAAATAAATTAGCCATTTTGTAAAAATCTAATTATTTGATATAAAAACCTCTAATTAAATGATAATTGAGCTATTGTCTAAGATAAATTCTCACTCATAATACTATCAAATTCTTTTGTGCTATTTTTTTTCTTTAAAAAATAAAAAAGTTTTTATGTGAAGGGAAAGTTCGAAGCAAATTCTAACTTTTCAACACTCAGTATTAGCTGTTATGTCTTTTACTTGAGCAAACATATGGCCAAAAATAATGGCAAACACCTTTCAAAAAATTTGGATTGATAGGAATGCAAAAAAATTTTAACTTCATATATAATATAAACTAGAGAAAAAAGCAGCATGGTAATATAAGAACAAGCCTAACCAATAGACATTTGTTTCCTTCTTTATAGGTCAAAACCCTTATTGATCACTTCTCCAACGACCTAATCTTCCCTTATAAGATTTACTTATCTTCTAAATTAAATACCTAAAAACCCCATTTTGCGCAATAATCCACCGCCTATAAATCCCCACCACCACTTGGTTTACTCCTCCAAGTTATTCTAAGCAGAGCTTCAAAGTTCTATTCTCATGGAAACTTCTTCTTCTCTACTCTCATATTTTATTCTTCTCAATATGTTCTTCTTTTTTCTATTAATTGAGAAGAAATTTCTAGTATCAGCGCGAGAGCTTGCTGGAGAACACCATGTCATTGACATTAAGTCACTGTTGGTTGCCGAGCAGCTCCTGTTCCTTTCTGAATAAAAGTTTGTGAGCAATTTTTATAATTTCTTAATACAATATTAGAGACTATTTTTATAAAATAATTAGAATAATTATAATTCAAGCAGAAATTAAGCTCATTTGTTAGATATCCGTAGCATAGGCTCATTTGATAGACATTACAAGCTTATATATGATGCAAAAGAAACAAAAAAAACTTAAATACTTTCATTAATTATTTTTCTAAATTGTGACAGGCACGAGCCCTTCCAAGCTCAATGTGGTCCACCAGCATGGCCCATGCTCATCCTTAACACACCAATACAAGCCGTCACATGTTGATATCTTCCGTCACGACCAAGCCCGTGTTGAATACATCCAACACCAGGCCGCCAATGCCACCAGCCGCCTAAACGTTATTGGCGGCTCCCTTTCTGCAAGAGTTCCAGCAACAATTGATTATTCTCTTGGTGTCTTCGACTATATCGTTAACATAGGCCTAGGAACCCCTACCAAGTTCTTCACAGTTATTTTTGACACTGGTACAGATCTCACTTGGACCCAATGCCACCCCTGCATTAACTGTTATAACCAAAAAGACCCAATTTTTGACCCAACCCAATCCTCCACCTTCACCACCATCGAATGCACCTCTAACTATTGTATCCAACTCCCGCGATTTGGTTGCTCCTCTACCTTCACCTGCCTCTATGAGCAAAGATATGCTGATAGTACTATTTCTAAAGGCTCACTCATTCAAGACACCTTAAAATTCTCTGATGATAATATACAAAACATCCACTTTGGCTGTGGAGTTAATAACACTGGAAATTTTGGGCAAGTTGATGGGTTATTAGGCCTTGGCCGAGGGGCTCTTTCAATTATTTCTCAAACAACTCAGTTGTATAAAAATATATTCTCATATTGTTTACCATCAGGGCCCAACAAAGTTGGATATCTTGAACTAGGTAGCGCAGCCCTTGGTGTGAAGTATACACCGATGCTAACCAACCCAAAAATGCCATCATACTACTTCATCAATCTCACTGCCATTTCTATTGGGGGTGAAAGGCTCGCCCTTTCACCTACTTTATTTAGTGGCCCAGGAACTTTGTTGGACTCTGGAACCTCATTTACGCACCTTCCACCCACTGCTTACTCTGCCCTACGTAACATTTTTCGAGAAAAAATGACCGATTACCCAATGGCTCCACCATTGTTTAATCTCGACACATGTTATGACCTCACTAACTTTGAGCAGGTGGTGGTGCCACAGATTTTGTTGATCTATGACGGTGAAGTGACAACTAACTTAGATACCTCAGGGATACTTTTGTTGGGAAAAAAATCTCAAACTTGCTTAGCATTCGTTGAAAATAAGGATGATAGTGAGCTTGTGGTTATTGGTAATTTACAGCAACGCAGGTTTGATGTAGTCTATGATGTGGGGAACTTACAAATTGGATTTGGGATAAATGGTTGTAGCTAGTGATGGATCGATCGAGTTGATTGAGTTAAAAGCAATTTATTTATGTGGCTAGAATGAAGAGGTTTCATCATATTGGTTATAAAATTGGGGCATGCGGAATAATAAATGTGGTAAAGAAAAAGTTAGATTGTATCTAAATTTTATGAAATAATTAAATATCAAATAAAGGCAACTTTATTTGAGTTCTTCAAAATCGTTAAGATGTGCTTAATTTCTTTATAAATAAGGGAAAATAATGAAATTATTTGTTGGAGGATAGAATTTTTATTAACAGAGTTAAAATGTCACCTTTCGTCACAAAATAGCTTATTCTTAAAAATAATGAAAATGTTTTTTTTTTTTGATGATTTTTGTTCAATGTCATACTGTTACAAATTAAAATCATCACATATTTTTCTTCAACTTGATCCTTTTGGTTCTCATTTAGGATTCAATTTAAATTTTTTTTTCTATTCGATAAATGGAAGCAGTTAAGGCTTGTGAGTTTATCCAACCCATTTAGCCACAAAACTTAACACATTAAAGCTTTAATGTAACCAATCCAATCTTCCTTAAATATGGGGACATTTGGCTAGTTTAGGCAAACTCACATACTGATCATTTACATAGCCATAGCACTCATGACCTCTAATTGATAACCAAATCTCTCAACTAACAAATTAATGAGAGTTTCATAATGATCAATTATTTGATTTACATTTTTATAATTTTGAAGAATTTATTTCTAAATATTATGCCACCACAAAAAAAAAATTTAACTCCACCACTATCTGTAATCTTCATGTATGTGTTTGTTTATCCATTTTTATTATACAATTCTCAAACCTATGTTCGTCCATAAAAAAAAAAGTTCTAATCTCCATCTCAAGCTTCAATAAGTGGGGCCAAAAGCATCGAGAATGAAGACCTATCCAAAGTGTTCCAAACTTATTAAGCTTTTATAGTGAAATAAAATTGCAATTTAAGGGGGCTTGAGAGGACTAATGCTCTCACTTTAAATATTTTTCAAGTTTTTATGTATGATATAATTTTAATTATATAAATAGAATTTTAAATAAAAAGTTTAATTTATGAACCCTATAAAATTTTTTAATTTAAAATTATAAATAGCTATTAAAGAAATCTTGATAAAGTTTTCAAAATAATTAATTTGTTTGTCTAATTAAAAAAAAATTGTGACTCTGCCACTATCAAAGAGAAACTCTATAACTCCAATAACCTCTCTAGAATATTGATTCATAGTAGTGTTATGATACCATGGAACTAATTTTTTTTCTTTGATGGATGTCTGTTCATCAAAGAATATTAGGACTAGGAACATGTCATTGAAATCTTCGTTTAGTAGATGGAGGTTGAACCGGAAAAAAAAAAAGTGAAGTATGTTGCTTGCAGGTTGAGAGAAGGCGCTATTTCTTGGTGGGCACAAAATTTTTAAATGAGACATAAAGAAGGGAAATGATAGATTTGGAGTTGCAATAGGATGAAATAGATTTTGAGGGCTCATTTCCTTCCCATTAATTTTGAGCAAATACTTTACCTGAAATAAAAGCATTGTATGTAAGGGGCTCATTCTATAAGTGAATATATAGATGAATTCTATAAGGTTGAGTGCATGGAACAATCTAAATGAGTCCCATATTCCAATCATTGCATGATGTATTGGTGGCCTAAATGTCATCTTATTCAGTAAATTGGATTTAAGCTCGATATGGTCATTATCTCATGTTGTAAATTTTGCATTGTAAGCCAAAATGCAACTTAGTCGGAACTTCAAAATCACACTCAACTCATCACCAGTTTATTGAATTAGCTGTGGAAGGTAATAAATCCAATAACCACTGACTAAAATTTTAGTATCTCTACCATAACCAAATCACCCAACCATATTGGCTACAATTAATCAGGATAATAAACTGGTTAGAGTACAGACCTGTTAATTGATATGTTATTTTATACATTAGAACATTTCATATATCCTTATTTTAATTTTGTGAACTTTCATTTTAGGCTTTAAAGGTGTATATTGCCCAATGCTAACCCTCAATTTTGTTGGAGTTGTTGCCAAAGTTTCTAATACACAAATTAAGCTAATAATTTTTATAACAACTAATTCATAAAAAAATGAATCATTGATAAAATTTATGATTAGATTAAGATAATCAATAATCTTGATTGAATTTTGTTTTTATTTCATATCAATGTAATCCTATAATACATGCATTATGTATAGTGTTTATATCTTATAGTAATGGAGCTAATACTATTTATTTTATGATATATACAACTTGACCTCTAAAATTTATAATAATCTTTCATGATATATGCTATGTATATCAAATACACTTTTGGAGAGAGTGCAAAGTTGTTGGAAAATTCCCATTAAGTTATTAAGTAACATTTTTAGGATTTCATATAGAAAAATATTTTATCTATTTATTTGTAGTTCATCATTGCTCATTTGTTATATGGATATTAGAAATTAGAGCAAGAAAATGTTTAAAAATCATAAGTGTTGAAATAGTTACAACTTATTTTTTTGATTGTTGATATTCTTGCAACATGTATATTTTTTATGATTCCAAATATTATTATTTTAATTAAAATTTCTTGTAACTTGTTTTGGATGTTTTATTTTGTTTTTTGTGTATACTAACATTTGAAGGAAAAGTATACTCTAGATTATTGAAAACTTCAAATCAGATTAGATTAGAGTTCATTGTAAATGAAGTCTGTATTTTTTTTTATTTTTATTGGGTTTGAGATAGTGTAATTGTAATTGAATAACTGTGCACACACACACACACACTGGGTGAGTCTTTAAAATTTGAAAATTTTAAACCGATCGTACTATATGAAGTCATTTTGTAGGAAATAATTTGTTCAGTTTTTTTCCCTATAAGGAGTTAAACGAACTGCAGATAGAAAATATTTCTAAGTATCGATCGTACTGTACGAAGGTTACTTCATATAGACAATGTCCATAGTACAAATTAGATGGGTACCTACTTATTTAGACTAATTCAAAGTTTCTTCTAAACTTATCATATTATACGATATCCTGTTCGTACGGACGATATCCATAGTATGAATTGGATGGATCCCTTTTCGTCCCGTTGAACATGAAAATTTTTTGAGCTGATCATTCTATATGATACCTTGTTTTTACAGATGACATCTAGAGTACGAATTGGATGGGTCCCTTTTTGTTTTGATGAACTTGAAAATTTTCTAAATCGATCGTGTTGTGTGATGCCTTGTTCGTATAGATGACATCGAGAGTATAAAATTAATAAGTCCCTTTTTTCCTAACGAAAGCCAAATTTTTTTGAACTAATCATACTGTATAATTTTCCTTTCATACTAATGATGTCTAGAGTACAAAAGTATGGGGTACCTTTTCATCCCTATGATGATTTTCTAACTATTCATACAATACGAACTTGGTTCATACTTGAAAATTCTATTGTACTAAAATATTTCATAGAGATTAACAAAAGGTTCATGCACAATAGTTTTTAAACTACTCATACATACAAACATATGATCGTACTATACATTTGTACACACTCAAAATAGAAAATTTTAGTTTTCTGGATAGTTTTTTGTGTCTTTCATATAAAAGGTCCTTAAAACCTGGCGTGAAAAATTGTTATTCTTCATGATTTTTTAAGGAAACTGAAAGAGTGATTGTAGGAGAGTGTTTGAGAGAGATTTCTTATAAGTGGAATGTGAAGGGTTCACAAGGTTACTCAAACGTAAGGATCTCTTCACGCATTTTTGGCTACAACTCTTATTTTCTTCTTTCTTGTTTCTCATGAGAAGATCTTAAAAGAAGATATGGTACTCTACCAACACTTGGAGGGTATGAACAGATGACAGTACTATGCCTACACTTTGTCGGTGTGAAAGGACAATGGTTCTTTTCCGACACTTGGAGAGTGAAAACAAATAATGGTTCTCTGCCGAAACATGGAGCGTGTGAAAGGACAATGATTCACTATCGTACCAGGGATTAGTGAATGAGATGAATTGTAAAGGCTTCTCCACCTTGTAATGGGAGCGAAAGGAGAGTCACTTTAGTAATAGTGCAATACCTAAAGAGGGAGTATTCAGGGAGTCGATGTAGGTCATGTTTGATCGAACCACAATGAAGCTATGTGTCATTTTAATTTTTGTTTTTATTTTCTACAATTTGTTTACAGTGGTTGAAAAGCTTATTTTAAATGAAAATAAAATTATTATAAAATTTTAAAATATTTTTTATGAAAAATCCAAGAGAATTTTAAATTACCAATTCAACCCCCAACCCCCCCCCCCCCCCCCCCCCCCCCTTTTGTTAGCCTTGGGATAATTGCTTAGGATTAACAACTTATATATAATCAATAAGTTGTATTAGAGCATTATTTCAAAACTATAAGTTTAGACTACTTTTTTAAAATGATAATGAATAATTTTTGAAATTGAAACACACCTGAAGGGTATTCGATCACTAGACCTCCATTATTTGATAATATCCTTTTCATTTTTTGGAAAACAAGAATGTCTACATTTTTTCAATCGCTTGACTATCGTATGTGGGTTTTAGTTAAGGAAGGGTATACTAGGCTAACTAGACTTATAGATGGCATTAGAGTTGAAACACTTTTTAATAACTGGACTATAGAAAAATGTGACTTAGCACAACTAATTGCAAAATATTTAAATAGTTTCTTTAGTGCACTTATGTCTGAGAATTACATGTTGGTTTCTGCTTACAAAAGTGGAAAGGATATTTGGGATAGGCTTTATATTACTTACAAATGGAATAATGAACTAAAGCAATCTAGATTAAATATATTGTTACATGACTATGAATTATTTTGCATGAAATCCAATGAATCCATTTCTGGCATGAACATAAGATTTACTCAAACAGTCACTTCTTTGCATGCATTAGATAGAGAACTAATAAATGCTAAAATGGTTAGTAAAATTCTTCATTTTTTCTTACTTCTTATGATACTAAAATAACTCTTATTATAGAGTCTAAGGACTTAAATGTTTATTTTATTGATAATTTTCTTGGATCACTAATTTCTTATGGGCAAGAAGTTAGTACAAGGAAGACAGATGCAGGTTAACAAAGAAAGGAGAATGACAAAGAAAAGTTAAGGTTTCTAATGATGTGATTTGTTATGAATGAAGTAATCCTGGACTTATGAAAATGGATTTCCCTAATCTTAAAGCCATTTCTAGCAAGGAGATGGTAGAGGAGAAAGAAAATGGAAGGAAGGGCAAGAAGATGTTTCAAAGAGATTTTTGTGTAGAATTAGCATTAGATTAATCAAAAATAGAAAAAGAAGAGGAAGTCACCAACTTGTGTTTAATGGCCAATAATTTTGATCAGTTAGATCAAGAAGAGCTATGTGACTTAATGTATAATGAATTGCTTGAAGTTTCTGAAAGAATTCATACTGCATATAGAAAACTTAAGAAAATTTATGCTAGATTAAACTTTGAATTGTAAGTGTTACAAAAGGAGCATTAAACGCTTAGAAAGATCACACACTGATTGAAAATAACAACATGAGCTTACTAAATGAATTTGATGATTTAAATAAGCAGAATGAACTTATAAAATCATCATACACTGAACTAGAAAAAGAATCTACAAATTTTTAGGATGAATCTAAAAATAGAGAGCACTATTCAAAATTTGATATTAAAGTGTTATAATATGTTAACTCATTTCTTAAGTTAAAAGTGAAACATCTTGAGTAAAATAGGATACCCCTCAAACTTGAAGATTTTACAAATCCTATTTTGAAGTAAGAAATTTTAAAACCTAGGAAAAGACAAATTTATTTTTAGAGATTAAAAAACAATTTTCCTTGAGATACATGTTTTACATGTGAGATGATTGGACATATTTCACACATTTGTACTTTATATAAAAAAAACTCATATAGTGTGGAGAACTTAGATGAATAAATAAGTCATATCATTTATGCTTCTACTTTTATTTTTCCAAACTTGTTTGGGTTCCCAAGACTAATGTTTGATTAATTTGTAGGGTCACTCTCATACAAGATCTCATGAGAGCATTTGGTAGCTAGACAATGGTTGCTCGTAGTATATGACTGGAGACACTACACAATTCATATTGCTGGAAGCCAAAAATAGAGACAAGATTAAATTGGGAGACAATACCACTTAGAAAGTGGTTGGCATAGATATGATCTAAAAGTTGAATAATTTTTTCATCGAGAATTTTTTACTTGTACAAGGCTTAAAGTATAATTTGTTAAGTATTAGCCAGCTATATGACAAATGGTATAATATTAAATTTTTCCCACTAGCTGTATATTAAGCATAAATGGAAATAATATTTTGCATGGAACAAGGGTAAATAATGCTTATAAAGTAGATTTGAATTATATTAAAACTCCTAATACTTTTTGTTTAAAAATTATTTTTGATGAATCATGGATATGGCATAGGAGATTTTATCACGCTAGCATAAAAATCCTTAGGAAAATTACCCAAAAGGAATTGATTAAAGGTATACCAAAACTCGACTTTACTAAAGATTACCTTTGTGATGCTTGTCAATAATGAAAATAGGTGAAGTCCTTATTTCATTATAATAAGGATCTTAGAACTAGCAAATCATTTGAATTAATACATATTGATCTTTTTGGACCAATTAGCTCTAAAAGTTTAGGAGGGAAGGTATACAAATTTGTGATAGTTTATGATTTTGCAAGATTTATATGGGTTAAATTTTTATTTCAAAAGAGTCAATCATTTGAGGAATTTAGAGACTTTTTGACTTGAATTCTAAAGAAACTAGGTTGTGAAATTTCTACAAGTTAAAATGATCATGAAGGTGAATTTGAAAATTAAAAATTTGAGGATTTTTGTAAGGAAAAAGGAATTGATCTCAATTTTTCTAGACCTAGGACCCCTTAGTAGAATGGGGTAGTAGAAAAAAAAAAACAAAATTTTAATTCAAGACGCTAGAGCCATGTTGGCAGAATATTCACTTCCTAAATATTTTTTAGTAGAAGCGGTTAGTACTGCATGTTATGTTCTAAATAACATGAACATATGGTCAAAATTAAATAAAACCCTTTATGAGCCTCTTAAGGGAAGAATGCCTAACTTGTCACATTTGCATATTTTTGAATGTTAGGTGTTCATTCATAATAACAAAAAATCTTCTTTAGGAACATTTTATCTAAATTCAGATGAAAGAATTTTTCTTGGATACTTTAGTGTTGAAAAATTATATAGAGTATTTAACAAAAGAAATTTGGTAGTTGAGGAGACCACACATGTTATATTTGATGAATCTAGGATTTTAGAATAGCCAAATTTGGAAGAGGCCGATATAGAAAATAACTCCCAATGATTGAGAAGATTAGTTTGGATGAAAATTTGAAATAAGAAAACCTTTTGCCTAAAGATTTGAATTTTTTCTAAAAACTACCCTAAGGAATTAATTTTAGGTGAACCGAGTGAGAGTGTTAGGACTAGGTGTGGAATTAGCAAATATGTCAACCATTCTGCCTTTATTTAAATGAAAGAACCCAAAAATGTTAATAAAGCACTTTTGGATGAATTTTGGATTTTGGCCATGCAAGAAGAATTAAATAAGTTTGTATGAAATGATGTTTGGGAATTGATTGTAAGGCCAAAAGATCAAATTGTAGTAGAAACTAAGTGGGTATTTAAATATAAAATGAATGACTCAAAAGTTGTTATTAAAAATAAGGCTAGATTAATGGCTAAGGGGTATAATCAAATTAAAGGGATTTATTTTGAGGAGACTTTTGCCCCTATAGCAAGACTTGAAGGAATTATTGTTTTGTTAGCCTTTGACTTTTTTAGAGGATTTAAATTCTTTCATATGGATGTTAGAAGTGTCTTTTTGATTGGGGTGGTTCAAAAAGATATTTATGTTGAACACCTCTAGGTTTTAGAAGTTCTAAATTCTATAATGAGGTGTATAAGTTGTAAAAGGCATTATATGGATTGAAAGAAACACAAAGGGTTTGGTATGAGAGGTTAAGCATTTTTTATTATAAACATATTTTATAAAAGGAAGCGTGGACACAACTCTTTTTTGAAGAAATTGGGAGATGATACACTTATTATTCAAATTTATGTTGATGATATCATTTTTGGATCAACTAATAATAACCTTTATGATGATTTTTCAAAAATAATGAGTAGTGAATTTGAGATGAGCTTAATGAGAGATTTAAGTTATTTTCTTAGTTTTAACATTAAGCAAATTAAGGAGGGAACATTTCTTAGTCAGTAAAAGTATGTTAAGGACATCCTCAAGAAGTATGAAAGGGAAAATGCTAAACAAGTAAGTACACCAATGAGTTCTTCAATTCAATTTGATAATGACCCAAAGAGAAAAAATTTTTTGTCAAAATAAATTTACAAGAATTATTGGATCTTTACTTTATTTGACAGTTAGCAGACCAGATTGAATATTTAGTGTTTGTTTTTATGTAAGGTTTCAATTAGAACTAAAAGAATCACATTCGATAGCAGCAAAATGGATTTTGAGATATATTTTAAGAACTTAGAATATAAGGATTTAGTATCCTAAGTATAGCTTTTCATTTGAAATTGTTTAATATTCTGATTTAGACTGTTGGTTGTAGGGTCTATCAAAAGAGTATATATGAAACTTATCAATTTATAAGAAATTCTTTAGTTTCTTGGTCCAGTAGAAAATAAAATTCTGTAGCCCTATCTACTGCTGAAGTTGAATACATTGTCTTAGAAAGTTGTGTGGCACAAGTTCTTTCGTTGAAAAAACAACTCATTTATTAAGGATTTATAATAGGCACAATCCCAATTTATTATGACAACACTAGTGTCATTTGCATTTCAAAAAATCCTATTCAACTTTTTAGAACAAAACATATAGACATAAAGAATCATTTCATTAGGGATAAGGTATCCAAAGGAAAAATTGAATTGAATTATGTTTCAACTAAATATCAACATGCAAGAATTTTGAAAAAAGCACTAGCCTTTGATACTTTTAGCAAATTAAGAATTAGGTTAAGTGGGATTGACTTAATGCTTAGATAAAATCTTCTATAAACTTGATATGTTTTTATGTATGTTTTGATTTTATTTTTGTGTTATTTTCATTTTAGTTGTGAGTATTTTTAATTTGTTTTTATTTTTTAGTTTTTTTAAATTTAGACATTTGTCACTTGTTTTGGTTGATTGAATTTGTAATTTTTTTTGGATTTTATTTTCTTAATGTTTTTTTCATACTATACAAAATTATTTTTGTCCTGTACGAATTTTGTAGCATGTCAATCATTATTTTATACGGTATGCATAAAATTTTGATTTTTTAACATAGATCATATTGTACGATAATGTCATCAACCCGTACGATCTGTAAGCATTCGTTTGTATGCATGTAGATGATTATATGGGTAGAATCAATTAATATAATTGATCGTATGTAAGAATGCAAATTTTGTGTGTAGGATCCACAGGTTATTTTCTATGGGGGACAATATAACTTTCATTAAAACGATCTTAAATAACTAATCATCCCGGATGAACTTATGTTTGTATGTACGATCGTATAGTCAAAAAGTTTGTACTAAAGTATGCATCGTAAATTGTGTTTATGAAAAGTTGTTTCATTTTAGATGTTATTATTTGTATATACCTAATTTTTTTTCATCCCGTACGATCCCAAGATCATACATACGAATCCATTTTTGTACTGTACGATGGGTAAATTTTCTTTAAATAGATGGGCTTTAAAATTCATTTTCATTCACTTTCAAACCCTTCTTTAATCCTTCTAGAGGGACTAACCTAAGAATGACAAGTTCTAGTAAGAGTTCTAGAGTTACAAAAGGATTTTCATCCGGGGGTAGGGAAAATAACATCCTATCTAGAGATAATGAGGATTCTTTCTATAGTTATATAGCCTCCAAAATCACTCCTTCAAGACTACTGATTCAAGATTAAATTCACTTTCAAGTTATGCCACTATTTGATTCAAACTAGTCCTTGTATGACTTTAATCTATGCTAATCACAGAGAAAATTTTCACTACTTCTTAGTAAATATGAGGATTAGTGAGGATGAGAGTAGGATAACATCATTTAACAAAAAATATCGGGTAGAAATCACGAAGGAAGATCTAGGAACCTTTCTTCATTTAAGAACTCATGGGACTAGAACACCCACATTAACCTCCAAATCTGATTATAACTGGTCTGACATAAACAAAATTCTTAGAGGTGTAACTCAAGTTTTTTACTTGGCTAGAGTGTACACCTTGAATCAAAATGTCAGGGTCATCCAACATGTCTTAAGAAATTTAATCATTTCTAATGTTAATGATCACATAAATATTACTCTTCTGTCCATCATTACCTATTTTATCATGACTGGACAACCAATTGATGAGGCCTAACTCATCTTGGATTACATTCATAACTTTTCTGAAATAGGGTTTCCTTCTCATAAGAGGAAGAAAAATATTGCTCTAGGACATAAGTGACCTATATTTGGAAAAGAAGTACAACATTATTCATCCTGATCCTCCCACTAAAATGCCAATATTATTCATTGATGCCTCTTTTTGATCTCTTTTTGGGAGGAATGAGAGTTCAAGTGAAGATAATGAGGGAGACGGGGGAGCACCTGCATCTGCTCAGGGACCTGATCATGATAACTTTTAGGAGATTTTCCAGCAATTTGATAGGATGGAGAGTCATTTTGATCAATGTTTTGATCAAATTCAGACTCGTCTATACCAGTAGGATGCATAACACCAAGAAGATATGGGGTGGATCCAAGGTCAGTTTGACTCGGTGAACATGAATATAGCTATGATGAATAGCTATTTCTCAATCTTCAACCATCCTACTCCTCCAAATCAGGAACAATTATTACGTCCTCTGACTGGACGTAGAGCTACCTTCGGCCGCCAATAACATGTCGCCACGTGTTCTTACTCTTTACCACGCGGCCCGACGACTTGACCCGTAGCGGAACCCGAAAGTTCGCGATTTTCTCGGTATTGATCAGTATTTGGTAGGTATTGCTTTGCAAAAACGAAAAATACCGCTCTGTGGAGACCAAAATCATGCAAATACCTAGTTGTATCGAGTTTTTCTACAACTTGGTATTTGCTCAGGATTTGCTCGGTATTGCTAGAAAAAACTCGGTACTCGGTACTCGGTACTCGGTACTCGGTACAACTCAGTATTTGTTCAGGATTTGCTCGGTATTGCTAGAAAAAACTCGGTACTCGGTACTCGGTACTCGGTACTCGGTACTCGGTACAACTCAGTATTTGTTCAGGATTTGCTCGGTATTGCTAGAAAAAACTCGGTACTCGGTATTGCTAGAAAAACTCGGTACTCGGTATTGCTAGAAAAAACTCGGTACTCGGTACTCGGTACAACTCAGTTTTTGGTTAGCGGCTCGTAAAGGATTTAAAAAAATGCGCGTGCGAGAACCCAAAAAACAGCGGGTCGGGTCGACGACTTTTCTTGATGCTACGTGGCGCTAAAACATTGGTGGCCGAACGTAGAGGAGCGTACGTTCACCGGACTAAATAATTGTTCCCAAATCAGGGCCCTTCAGAGTTTTAGATGTTTTTTTGTAGTTGTTTTTGCCAGTCCTTTCTTGATGATGTAATGATGTCTTTATTTATTTCCTTTTGTAGTACTTATTTTTTGTTTAGATTTCTATTGATGTTGTAATATTTAGAAGTTATGTTAATTGATATCAATGACTTTAATGTATCCGATCTTTTTTTGTATCAATAAAAATGCCATGTTTTTTTTAGTTGCTTTTGTTCCTTATTTTAAATGTGAGTTTTCCTATATGAAAAGCCTATTGATCTAAAAAATGTTATAAATTAATTTGGATTATAAAATTAATTTCATTATGAAATCTAACTTTTCAAAAAATTTAAGTTAACCTATAACTCAATCAAATAAGGTATATCAATCTCATGTTCTTTTTAGGCAAACATAATTTGAATATTATTATTGCAATTTTGATATCTTATTATTTTTTAATTCTTTTTTTAATATAACTATTTTTTAATTAGAAAGATTTGATGTTCTGATTATTGATTTTAGAAAGACTAAAAAAGAAAGGGATGATATTAAAAAGAAATTTACAATGTGTACAAAAATCAATACAATGCACAATGGTTTACAAAATGAAAAGAGGCACAAAATTTGCCCAAATAAAAAACGATACACAAAGTGTGCCGCAAATATTTGAAAAGATGTGCAATGCCACCAATAATGTTTTAGTTCTTTCCTTTATCGTTTAATCTTTATTTTAAATCAATCAAATTTTTAATTATATCCTATATTGAAAATTGAAATTTTCTAATCTTTATTTCATCACTTTTGCAATAATTTTCCTTATCTAACTATCTAGAATGCCTCATGATCTTGATTAACTTTTATTATCTAAAGCTATTCTTTAATTTAAAATTTTTTGAACATTTCTTTTTCATCTTATGATAATTAACTTTGTTATTGCAACTCTATTTCAATCTCTTTCAAGATCAATTATTATGCTTTCTCATTTAACATCTTTCATTTCAACTTTCTTTTTCCCTTTTTGTTGTTATCAAAAGGGTGAGTAATATTATTTTTTGAGTTTTGTATTTCATGTGTTTGTATTTTTTGGAAGTTGTTATTTTTATTTTATTTTAGGATTTGTGTTTTATATGTTTTAAAATAAAAATAAAAAAGTTCTTGGTTTGCTCTTCATTGAATTTCCTATATTCACATGTTTATTCTTGTAGGGGAAGTTAAGGAGAAATTTAGTGCATACATATTAACTCAAACATTAATTTTTTTGCCATCATAAAAAAGGGGGAGATTGTTGAGTAGTTGCAACTTAGTTTTTTGATTGTTGATATTCTTGCAACATGTATGTTTTTGATGATTCCAAATATTATTATTTTAATTACAATTTCTCCTAGCATAGTTTGGATGTATTATTTTATTGTTTGTGTGTACTAATATTTTAGCAAAATTATACTCCAGATTATTGAAGACTTCAAACCAGATTAGATTAAGGTTCATTTTAAATGAAATTTGTATTTTTTTATTTTTATCGTGACTGAGAGAGTGCAACTGTAATTAATTAATTATGCAAACTCATGCTGGGTGAGTGTTTAAAATTTGAAATTTTTAAATTGATCGTACTGTATAAAGTCATTTTGTATGAGAAAAATTTTTCAATTATTTTCCCCTACGAGCAAATAAACGAATTGCAGGTAAAAAATTTTGACTGATAGTAGGGTAAAATTTTGACAGGTAACAAAATTTGGACTGATCGCACTATACAAAGGTTCATTCATACAGATGACATCAAGAGTATAAATTGGATGAGTATCTTTTAGTCCAGATGAATTCAAAGTTTCTTCTATACTGATCATTTTGTATGATCTCTTGTTTGTACCAATTACATACATTGTACGAATTTGATTGGACCCTTTTTGTCATGAAAAACTTGAAATTTTTTTGAACTGATCGTATTGTACGATACCTTGTTCATATAGACGATGTTAAGAGTACGAATTGGATGGGTCCCTTTTTGTCTCGACGAACTTGAAAATTAACCCAACGAATTCCAAATTTTGTAGAACTAATCATATTGTATGATTTGCCTTTTGTACAAACGATGTCTAGAGTATGAAAATGTAAGGTACCATTCTATCCCGGTGAAGTTGATAAATTTTATAAGTGTTCATACAATATGAACTTGGTTCATACTGAATGATTATCGTGTACAAAAATATTTCATACAGATTCACAAAATTTCATACGTAATAGTTTTTAAACTATTCAAGCATACGAACATATGATCGTACACGCTCAAAATAGAGTTTATTTTTGTTTCCTGGATAATTTTTCATGTCTTTCATATAAAAGGTCCTTAAAAACTAAAGTAAAAAATGTTTTTCGTAATGATTTTTTAAGGGCAAGTGAAAGAGTGATTGTGGGAGAGTGTTTGAGAGATATTTTTTTTGCAAGTGGGGTGTTAATGATTCACAATGTTACTCAAAGGTAAGGTTATCTTTGTGTTTTTTTTTACAACTCTTCTTTTCTTCTTTCTTGTTGCTAGTGAGAAGATCTTTGAATTAGATCTAGTACTTTGCTGATATCTGGGCGTAAAAAAACGACGTTACTTTGCTGACACTTGGAGGTTGTGAAAGGATGACGGTTCTATGCCGACACTTAGAGACTGTAAATAGACCACGGTTCTCTACCGACACTTGGAGGGTGTGAAAGAATAACATTTCTCTTCCGCACCAGGGATTGGTGGAAGAGAGGAATTGTAAAGGATTCTACATCTTGTTGTGGGAGCAAAATGAGAGTCACTTTGGAAATAGTGCAATACCTGAAGAGGGAGTCTTTAAGGAGTGGATATAGGTCGTGTTTGATAGAAACACTATAAATCTTTGCATCTTTTTAATTTCCACATTTATTTTTTGCAATTTATTTATTGTGGTTAAAAAGCTTATTTTAATCTAAAATGATATTGCTGTAAAATTTAAAAAGTTTTCGATTAAAAATCCAAGAGAATTTTTAAATTATTAATTCGCTCCCTCTCTTGGCTAGCCTTGGGACAACTGCTTAGGTTTAACAACCTATACAAAATCAACAACAAGCTCACATGTAGATGCATCAAAGTTATATATTGGAGGAGTTGCAGAAAATGGGTGGTAGTATAGTGAAAAGCAACCAACATTGACAAAAGAGAATGACAATGCATGTTTTGACTAACCTACATATATTTGTAAATTTTATGTTGAGTTTTTATTGTAGAAGTATTTAAACACTTTCTTTAAATTGAATGTGTAATTTCTTTACCGTTAATATTCTTGCATAATGTTGTAATGTGATTGTAGAAATGTTGATACAAACTATTTACATTGGTTGTGATTGCACAAATGTTATGTTAAAATAATTGAGGCAAGGTGGTTTTTTTTCCTGTGTTGTAGGTTTTTGATGGATTTTGGGTTGAAAAACTATCAAAAATGACAATACAAGTTTTGTGTTCTATTTTTCTCAATCATTATCTGCTAGGATTACTGACAGAATTCCCAAAGAAGCTTCCTCTAGAATTTTTTTCGATAGGTGCCATCCTAATTTTTTGTTGTTGGCCATAAAATATTGGAACATATATATCCAATGAAATTATGGTGAATAGCTCTATTGCCTATTCAAAAAGAAAAAATCTATCAAAATTATCTGCAGAATATTCATAGGTAATTTGACTCAAACTGCAGCATTTTTCTTCCATGTTATTGCTAAAAATATGCTAGTACACTGTCAAAATTATTTCTAGTGGAAAGTTTTCTTAGTAGATCACTTTCGATGTGCATTTCACTAGCAAAAAGAAATCTATCGAAAAGAAGTTATTTTTTATGGATTTAAGAAATTTTTTGGGGTTAAATGGCCGTCAAAAATAGGCATTTCACCTGTAGTGAATTATAATATGTTGTGATTGAATCTATAGACATATTTTTATAAATGAGGCTATCATCATCTATTGTAAGAAACTTTGACATATCGATAGCAAAGGCCTGAACCTTCATCAAGAGACTACTTGACATCTCCAATGTAGAAAATAGAAGAAACCAAAGGATTGAGATCACCCTCCTCACTTGCCTCATTATTTTTAACATCAATAATAAGAACTCGAATGATGAAAGTTAATATACATAATATTATTTTTATCATTTTGAAGGACTTTCATTAGAAAAATATTTCACCTAATGAAAAAATTAGACACATGATTCCTCATTTATATTTGAGCTTATACTTCCAAGACCAATTTCACATTACCCTCCCTCAAGATGAAGGGAATCATAAGAGCTAGGAATGAAGTCAATAGTGTTGTGAAAACTACTATGAGATAATAATTATTATTTATCATTTCTCAACTTTCAAAAGAAACATAAAAATATACTCAAATAATATTTATTATCTCTAAATTTGAAGTAATATGCTACACATATTTAGATTCTCTCATCACCTTAGATGGAATAGAGGTTCCTCCCACTTATAAAATAAACTTTCTAATCAACAAATTTAATAATACAGAGATAATAACCCTCCTTGTCTATCTTTATATGTCTTGAGAATAGTAGTGTTAAGCTTTATTCTCAACTATAATACATATATAATTTTGAAGGTCAATCTATATGAAATCTCACCATGATCACCCTATTAGTCACCTTATAGAACCATTTCTATAATCAATGCCTAATTCAAGCTAGTGGATGTCAGCCAATCTAGATTGCAATTTTTAATCATCTGGTGATCTCTATATTTATGGAAATTATATATTTTTTCCAATAAAAATGTAAACTTTCTTCATAACAAGGTATATGAGAAATCATAGGAAATAAATCATTTGATCGCTCTTAATAGCTCTAATAAGCTAATCATATCACTTTTGATGGCTCAAGTAAAAACTAATCCTTGATTGGCTAACTCTAGGAAGTCGAGGAAATTCATAAGATTATTTAAAAAGAGTTATCTACCTTTCATGGTTCTTTGACAAATCAACCTCTTATTATTGAAACACAATAAATGTAAACACCTAACCAACACCAATTGACTAGATCAAATTATAACATACTAAAAACTTCACACCCATGATTAATCTTTGTACCAATATTATATAAGTCAAGAATGCATTTAAATCGATAAGCTTGACTCAACCATTAAATGTATCTTAAATCACTTCAGCCTATAATGTAACTTTCAAAATATTATCATTTAGTTCCATCAACTCTACCAAGTAATGCAACCACCTTTAGGAATAAACTAAACATGTTAATCTTCAAAGAATTTATATAATAATTTATATTTTATTGAGTTGTGATATCTTTTTTTAAAATAGATAAAAGTTATCTTTTTTAATTACATTACAAGTTCTTTTTGGAAAAGAAACAAGCTTTCCTTGTTATCATTTGGGGACCACAAACAAACACACACACACAGTGTGTGTGTGTGCTCCAAAAATTCATCCTAGCCTCCTCTACTTTTGGGGGAGATTTAATGAAATAAGTTCCAGGGTAAATTTTCATAAGACAAATTGGGTTTCTAGATAAGACAAACTAAGAGATTTTTCCATCATTTTGTGAGGACTTTAGGATCTGAGTTTTGGTTTCCAATAGAGACAATCCTCTATAGTTAACTACCCCTCTTGATAATGAGAGAGAACTTTTGATAAAGAATAGTCATAAAATAGATTCATAGAGATGCATAGTATTTGACATATAATAGTAGTATTAGTTTCAGTCTTTTTAAGGTTTGATTTTAAAATTTTGAAATTTTACCATCTTACACTTAAAGAGGATGATGGAGGGATGGATGATAGTCCTGATTAAGATTCCATGGTTCCAATGTACTGGGTCATCATGGTCCCTAGTCTACTTAGTTAGAGGAGGTAGTTAACCCAACCTAACAGAAGAATCCTTATCAGAAACCACGAAATGCATTGTCCAAAGGTACCTTATAGAACTGAGGTTAATATTTACCTAAAAAGGTAAATTTTAATCCACCTTAGCTAACAAAGGATTTTGTTCCATATTAATCATATTTTATTAATTCTATCTATAGGATTTTGTTCCATTGGGGAGCATTTGGGCTCCTAATTTAGTGGTGTCATTTGGTGACAAATCACCCAATTTAGAGGGCCTCAGTCATAACCAATTACTAACATTGATATTTAGTGGCCAAATTATTGGTTAGAGGACACATGCTACATCCTTACTGGCAAGAGACTATTTGAGAAAAAAACCTAGTAACATTCTTGACCAGACATTAGTTCTTTATGAACTAAACTGGTTTTTAGATTTATCCATCTTTGTAGATAATTATGAAGGGTGGATGGGTTTCATTTTATGTGTTTAATGGTTAATTTCTATTTTAAATATTTTTAAATTTGAATTTATTAGAATTTCTTAGATTTTTTAGCTTTTGGAATTTTTAATTTCTTTGATTTTCTTAGAATTGGATTTAATGAAGGGATATAAAAACTTATTTTTTGTTCACAAAGAGAAGCATATATATGCAAGTGATACAACATAATATATAGGTACGCATGTGTCATACTAAACATAAAAAAGTGAAATAAAGAAACAATTCATTAATAGAAGCTCAAATAATCAATACATCCAAATAAAAAATATTCTAATACATGCAAAAAAAAAGTATAAATTGAACAAAAATAAAAAAATAAACTACAAAAGCTGTACAAAATCAATTCAAATCAAAGCTTGATTCTCACTATAAACAAAAGAAATATTTAATTTGGTGACTATTACTATAAGAATAAGAAAGAGTGGAGGAGAAGATAATGAATTATTTATAAAATAAGAGAAGATTATTATATGTTAGTAAAATGGTTGTTGTAAGGAGGAGAGGTCGTTGCCTAGGAAGAAGTAGGAGAAGGAGCTCGACGGCTATTGTTTTTGAGAGAGAAGTAAGGAGGAAGGATATGGGAGAGGTATGACAACTTCTATAATAGTTAGAGGGTAAATTTAATGTCCTAAGTTTCCTTTGCCTCCTTAAATGTAGAGAGAAAAAGAGAGAAAACAGACCTAAACAATCGAAAGGAGCGATAGGATTACAAAATTAGCATGATTCTCCAAAAAAGGAAAAGAGGGACACGAGCCAGAAGTTGATTGTGCGTGATTGATAGTGATTTTTGAGTAGTCGAAGCGAGAAGGGGTTTGGTCCGGGCAACACAAACTTTACAAATTGAACTTCAGGACCAGCCAATCTAGTCTTATATATTGTATTTCAAGTCTTAGATAAATCCAACAACTTTGAGTATCTACTTTTTCCAGATGAAGATCAAAGATTACATTTCATTTGATTTCGAAATTATTCATCCTATTGATTAAAAATAAAAAAATTATGTTCTAGTTACATGAAGTATTGACCTTTAATAGGCTATTAATTGTGTTAAACTTATAAATAAACAATTCTTATGATTTTCAATGAGGCACCATCAGTTTCTTCGATACACATACCATGTATCTACTTCTAAAAGTTTCTCAACTTTTGATCTATATTCATGTATATATGTATTTATTGTGTATATAAATAATTTTTATATGAAATGTTAATATAATATTTACATTTAAGTAGTAATAAATTGTATGAGAATTATGAGAGGTTCTTTAATGATGATTATAATGAAAAAAATATTTCCAACTATTGTTGAAATGGTAATTATTAAATTTAATAAATAGTTGTTATCATCAAATTTTTTTTTTTGCATCAAGATTTCTATTCACTTTACTAAAAAGGTCTTGCTTGAGTTCAGGTCAGTAAAGATAAATGAGTGTGAGAGTTACTTTGTGTACATTATGTGAGATTTCACAATATATATTTAGGATGTCACAAGTAACATTTAATGAATTATTTTGCAAACTTCAATCTTTTCTTGGCCTACATTTTTCACATAGAACTAGTTGTAGAGAAATGCTTAGAGTTACTTTATTCATTATAGGATAGCATGAATTTGTAAGATATACCTCAGAGAGACTTCAAAATTCTACAAAAGTATTAAGTAGATATTTCTAATGGTGCTTGAAGCATTGGTGCATTTATCAATCGGTATTATTGCACCAGAAGATAAACAATTTTATCATATTTCTACATAGATTCTCAATGATATGAGGCATATGTCATATTTAAAAGACTGTATGTGGACCATCGACTAAACTCATGTTAACAATCATATTCCTACTGAATATCAAGTTTCTTATATAGGGTAAAAACATTCAACTACATAATATCATGGCAGTATGTGATTTTGATATGTGATTCATATTTATTACATCAGGATGAAATGGTTAATCTATGATGATTATATCTTCCAACATAATATAAGGGTTCTATGATGAAATTTTCCTATATCGACATCAGGTAATTTTTTATTGCATAAAAGAATATGAGTTTAGTAAGGATATTTTACAATACAGTATATAAGAGAATTAATCTATTTGGTAGCAGGTAAATTTTACTTATTTGACATTGGATACTAGCTTCCAAAGGGATTTTTTTAAACCTTATCAAAAGATGCAATATTATATACCAAGTTTTGTATGAGATAGTCGACTTACATGGGGTCAATGAGAGGTATTTAATAGAAGACATTCCTCCTTGAGAAGTGTAATAGAACGTGCATTGGATGTATGGAAGAAAAAATGAGGAATTCTAGAAGAGGTGTTAAACTACTCTTTCCAGAAAAATTTCTTATTGTAGTTGTAATAATGACACTACATAATAACATAAGAAGACATTGATCAAGATCATCAAGGATGATATTGGTGGGAAAAAAATTGTGTCACCACGCAGATTTTGATTTCTCCTATTTTGTAATTGAATACTACATTGAGAATAAAGTACAATCTCGAGGGACTGACACAATATTCTATAATGGATTCAATATTAAAATAGGTTTTTGAAAATTGATATTTCTATAATCAAACATAGTTCAAAGAATAACATATCATCTCAAAAGATGAACAAGAAATTCTATAGAATATGTTTAAAGATACAAATACGTTTTTTGAAAAAAGTTTATTCATTCTTTTATTTAGATATGGCAAGAAGAATATTATATCATCTTAAAAGACGAACATAACATTCTTCAAGATATCCAAAAGCGAGAATGAGTTTTATAAAATTCATTATTTCTAAAGTTGAATATAACAAGTATAATATTATATTATATTAAAAGATAATAATAACATTTTATAAGATTATTCAAAATTAGAAATAAGGTTATAAAAATATCTACGTTCCTAAAGATTCTTCCCTTGTTTTATACGAATAAAACAAGGTTTATTTTAGTTTGGGGTTCTAAAATCCCTATAGGAGCAAGCTCCTATAGTTAATTACATCTTAGGAGGAATGCTCCTAAGAAAACTCTCGATTAAAGCAGTGATTTCATACCCTTTTGATTATGAAGTAGAAGACAAGGAACAAAAGTAAGGATTTTCAAGGACAAAGCTCAATGTTAAACATTTATTAGCGAGTCAAATGATGAAAAGTAGGAGGTGTCAGATTCTGAGAAGCCCAGAGACAACCTCAGCCTATCCTATTTTGGGCTTTACATTTTAAGAGAGAATTTTATATTTAAGTTGACATTTTATTAGAAATTTGGGATTATATTCCCGGAGGGTGAGGACTTAAGATCTAAAAAGAATCTGCCTCAGAACCTAAATCTAATTTGGGTACCATAAAATAGTGACCCGAACCTAACTAATGGAATGCAAATCTGGACTTACCCCGGCCTGGATTAGGCAGCCAGCTAACCACCTAGGTGCTTTAAAACCATGTGTCCAGTCTCTTATGAAAGATGGGAAGGGACGTTGTTTAAGTTTTAATGAATTGGGGGCCGACATCTAAGACAGTTCCTAATTGGCCCCTTAACTTATGTAGGGTGAGAAATGTCTAAAAATGCAATTAATATTTTAGACTCTTTTTTAATTTGTATCTAATGCAATGCATGCTAATTGACTCGAATGCATAAAATGAATATGAAGCAGTTTTAAAATTAGGCTTAGAAAATAGGTTTTTTCCTAGAGATTGTACAACTTCACCTTGACAGAACTGCACCCTCATAGGTCAAGTGGTCTGCCAGAACCTGCAGGCAGGGAGGTGCCTAACAAGGAAGAGAAAGTAATAATATGCTTATGCTGACTCTCGGCGGTCCCGAGCTTACTTCTTCGATCGTTAGAGTTACTATGTGAACTTAAAAATTTTTATTTAAAATTACAAGTAGAAGAATTTTAAGCGTACCCTTACGAAAAAAATCTCTCTGATTCGAATCCAAGCTAAAACAAAACACGGCATGCAAGGGCCCTAAAAAAAGCTACTGTACAAACAATATAAACAAACAAATTAAATAATTCAAAATTATAATATCCAATGTCCAACGTCCATATTACACCCAGAATTTGCAGAAAAGTAAAGTGGTCGGGCACCACTGACAACAAACCCGGATTCTAATCCTAAGAATGACGCAAGTGATTTTTGAAATGGGATAGATTCTTTCTTGAATCTTCATTTCTTCATCTTCTTTTTTCAATCTTCTCATTTCATCTTTTCTTCTTCTACGAGCTTCTCGGATCCGCCGGGTTCTGGATATCCAAATGAAAAGAAACTCATCCCTAAGAGGGGTATTTTCTTTTCTATTTAGATATTGAATCATCCTAATTTGGCTTTCCAAATAAAAGAGAATAATCCTTTAAGGTATATTCTCTTTTCTTCGGATTTCAAATTAGATGTGCTATCCCATTTTCAAAATCACTTTCACAATTTTTTAGAAATATTTACATTTACATTACATCTCACAGAAAGAAAAAGAAAAATCTAGACCACCTGCAGGATTATCCTAAGCAGTTTATATAAAAATCATCCCAAGAAGTTATATATTCGCATTTAAATTAAATCAATTAGCCACACTTGGCCACACTCTTTTTCATTTGGGGGCTAAGCAGCTGAAGCACCTGTAGCACACATATATATAATTATTAATTAATTAGCCCCCCTTTTTCTGCCCTACACGAGTGTGGCCACTTGCAAGAAGTCTTATTAACAACCTAGATCGCTCCTAACCTATGGGTAATCTAATCGTTAGTAAAATCATCTCACAGAGTGCAGTAAAAATAAATAAATAAACACACCAACAATTTTACAACCAGCATGCAATGAAACTCGAGAAAAAGCCCGTCATAGTGCAATAAGGAAATAAACACCGGCCTAACCTAAAGCTAAAGTCGGTTGTCCTAACAAATAATTCTAAGTGTGTATATTAGAAAGTGTGGTTTTGATATATCCTAAATCAATTATTATTTAAAAGAAATTTTTTAGTTAATTAAATTTAATTTGTTAAATAAATAAGTAAAAATAAAATAATAATAATAATAATAATAATAATAATAATAATAATAATAATAATAATAATAATAATAATAATGAATGTCACTAAGTTTTCTATGTTATATGTCTCTACCCTAAAGTTTACATGCATCCTAAGTTTAAATTTTCTAAGACCTGGTCCTTAATTTTTGTCCTTAAATGTCACTACTGTTATATTGATGAAAATCTTTATTATTACTAACCCTTAGGACTTTTCGCATATGTAAAAGGATTTTAGGGATCTAAAAGCAAATAAAAATAAACCTAATAAAATTGAAGTTACTACAGGAACCTAAAAGGGAAGGGTTTGTGCACACCATATAAAAGGGCCCCTAAAGGTTTTCTAAGTTTTAGAATACTCACAGTCACCGAGGGCTACGACCCGGTGGTTCCGCCCGTAGCACCTCTACCCGGGTTGATAGAGGCGACTAACGCCTTTAGCTCCTTGTACTTTTGTTCTCTCGACCCGTACCATTCCTCACAGTTCATGCAAATAAAATAGGAAAAATAAGGAAAAACAGAGATTAGAAAGCACTTTTAATAAATAATAATAATATAATTAAAATTTATTGAAAATAAAAGACATACCTTTCTTCGGGCTTGATCACTGGTTGTGTTGACTTGGCTTTTGAAACCTTTACTTTTGGAAGTACACTTTACAATCTTTCAATATTCAATACCACTCTTTCTAATTTACACAATTTTCACAAAATAAACAATTTACCTCTCACACTTGTACACTTCAATTTTCATCCTTTATGAATCTCAATCGTTTAAAATCCAAATACTTTCTAACACACACTTTTCAAAATATCTCATCTCTCAATACACATAGTCAAAAGCATTTTACTTTTCAAAACCACATTATCTCCACACACGTTTCATTTTACCCAAAATTTCTACATTTCACCTTCTAACATATTTCATATATATTTTTCAAAACATTCACTTAGCTATTCATATACACATACTTTAACTTTCAAAACACATAAATATCAACTTTTCGATCCCATTAGCCTCACTATATTTCTCACACATCGCTTTTAACTTATACACAATTCATTTGAACACTATATTTTTCACTATTATCGATTTACACATTTCATATTTCGAAGCATATATAACTTTCATCTTACAAAGATCACACGATTACATTTTAAAGCACACGCACGAATCACTTTTCAAAAACATCACCCATACTTTTTAGAGAGATACACGCATACACTTTTTACTTATCACAAATACACACTTTTACTTACCCACAATATATACTTTTCACCTCTCCAAAATGTACAAAAATATCCTTCCCAAAAATTTTCACAATTCACCTTTCAAAATAATACACACCTCTCCCTCAACGCAAAGCACTTTTCAAAACATTCAATTCTCAACACAAAATATTTCCAACATATACTTCCACCTCTAAAACAAACAATTTTCGCTTCCTATTTTTCAAGACATGCACAAGTTACAATTTGCACATATATGCATATATTACACCCTTAGATATTGATGAAGAAAAATCAACTTAATCATACGCATTAATTTACAATTTTAACAAGAAATGATATATTTAATCTCTTCTCTTAAAGACAACAACAAAATTTCATCACATTTCTCACCAAAAACTTTCTTAAAACAACATCAAAGACATGTAACTATTAGAAGCAATAAGAAATTTTAAAGATAATGCTTTATGACTTCTATAAAATCAACATTAGATCCCAAAATGAAAGAAATGAAATGATCTAAATCCCTCATCTTCTACAACCATAGAGAGAAATGGGAATCAATATATTCTTAATCTTTTGATGATTGATATAGTGAAGAAGAAAAAAATTTACCACTTTTTGTTGCCTCTGGTTGAACAAGCCGTAGCATAGAGGGGTTCATTTGGGGTTCCTAGGGCTGGAGATTAGATGAGAGGAGGGGCTTGGACGTGTCATGTATGAGAGGAGGGAGGCTTGGACGTTTTTTGGGTTGAGGGAGAGTGAGAGTGGGTGGTTATGGGTTGAGGGAGAGGGAGAGTGGGTGGTTATGGGTTGTTGCTGAACCCTTTGACCGTGGACCGTTCGTTGGACATTTGAAGGCATTATTGATTTCGAAATTCGGTGATCTTTGGCTCATTGGATTCGTCTCGTCGAGCCGTTCGATTCGAGTATAAGCTCATCAAAATCGAAGACCGTTTGGTAACTCAAATTGCGGTTTGAACCTTTCAACAGCGCTTTGAGCCCTTGATTTGGACTCATTTGGGCTTGGATTGGGTTGATCTTGGTGTCGTTGGGTTTGTATTCCTGAGACGCTCAGTTCAACTATAAGTTTGCTGAAATCGGAGTTGGGATGGTCTCCGAATTAACTTTTGAAGTTTCCAAACTTGATTTTGCATCGAGATTCGTGCCCGATTAAGATAATTTTTGACGACGTATCAATTATTTTTATATATATACTTGTGACGAGTCAAAACGAGTTAATCAGAGCCATTGAAATCGAATTCAATTGGAGTTAATTTGATTTGATTTTGATTTGATTGGTGAATTGATTTGAGCCCAATAATGTAATATTCATTGAAGTAAGGTATTTTTTTAGCTAAAATGCTATGATTATTTTGTGCATGCTAATTCTTAAATTATTAGAAAGGCTCTTTAGGAGAAACTCACTAACTTTCATGGTTTAATAAATTTTTTGTGGCTGGTTGTTGATGATTTTATAATTATGTCCAATCCTTCTGAAAGACTTGGTGGTTCCAACCCTATCTATCAGTCTATGGAGGATTTCAAATATATAATTTTGGATTGCAACTTAGCTGACATTGGTTATGCTAGCAATTATTTTACTTCGAATCATGCTAATTTGTGACAAAGCTTGGATCACAAGCTTTTTTTTTTTATGTTTGGATTAACTTGTAAAATAATACCTTCATGGACAATCTCAGTAAAACCTTTTCTAGATCATTTTCCTCTCCTTATTGGTACAATAATGTGGCTGAAAGTCCTATCACTTGCTTTAGATTTTAAAATATGTAGTTAATTGACAATTCCTTTTTCAACATGGTATAGGACAATTGGCATGCTCCTCTAAAAGATTAAATTATAAGATTAATAAGTGGAATAAGAATGTTTTCAAAAATATCTTCACTAATATTTTTGTTGTTGAGGAAAAAGTTAATTTTATTAAGCAAAATTTTTAAGTTGACCTATCTAATGAGAATTTTAGAGTTCTTCAATATGCTAAAAATTCCAATTTCAATATACAAGCTCAGGAGAAAGTTCTTTTGAAACAAAAAGTTGCATCCAAGCACCTCATTGAAAGCAACAACATCAGTAAGTACTTTCATGCCCTGGTCAAGAAGGATAGAGCTAGAAGTTTCTTTCATAAATTTTTTCTTCTTGATGGTACTAAAATTGAGGATGTGGGGGATATTGCTAACTCTAAGGTGAGGGGTTTTTAAAATTTATTTAACTAAAACATTGATCCTATTCCTTTTTATAATCCTAATAAAATTCCTAATATTATTAATCAAGATGATAATATTTCTCTTATCCAACTTCCCAGCTTGGAGGATGTTAAGGAGATTTACCATTCTATGAATTTTTATTCTATTATTAGACCAGAAAGTTGTACTACAAAGATTTTTTGTAATGCTTGTGATATTATGAGATTTGATTTATATCGTATTGTTTTAGATTTCTTAGTTGGGAACACTATTCCTAATCTTTTTTCTTCTACATCTATTGTACTTATTCCTAAGAAGATATACATTAATAATTGGGATAATCATTAGCGAACTAGTCTTCGTTCTTTCTTTAGTAATTTGATTTCTAAAACTCTCATGAATCATTATTATTTTTTCTTCCAAAAATGATTTCTTATAACCAAATTGGTTTAATTAAGGGGAGGGCTATTTCTGACAAGATCATACTTACTCAAGATATGTTGCCTTAATTTTATATCAGAGTGATAGGGGGAAACTTTATTTTGAAATTAGATATATATTGCTAAAAAATATGATAACATCAACTCAAATTTTCTCTACAATATTTTACAGTTGTTTGGTTTTAATTCAATTTTTAATAACATTATCATATATTATATTGAAGGATCCTTTATTTCTATTATTGTTAATATTAAAAAAAAAAGTTTTTTTATATCATCTCAAGAGTTAAGACAAGGTGATTATATATCTCATGATCTTTTTATTATTGATGTTCAATATTCTACAAGGCTTACTACCCTTTTTAAAATCATCCTAACCTTTACTATAAAATTATGGGTAGATTTAATATGTTTCATTTATGCTTTGCGAATGAAGTTATTTTTTTACCAATAGTTATTTAAATATGGTTAATTGGCTGATGAGTTTTTAACATAATTTTAAAACTTCATGTGGTCTTTTCCTTAATAAAAATAAGATCAGCTTTATTGTATCTAACAATGTACCTCACGACCATATTAATGCTATCAAAGTTATTGTTATATTTGTGCAAGGTTCATTACCTATTAAGTTTCTTGGGGTTCCCTTTACAAAGGCTTCTAACGTAATATATCATAATATTACCCTATCTTAAGCTAATTTTCATTGCAAGTGAACTTGTGGACCTGAAAGGTTAGTTAATATGGGAAATAAAATAGATATACAAGAAAAGTAGTAGTAAAGAAATAATAATAAATACAAACCTTGGGCCATGATTTACAACACTTTCAAGTGGTATCAAAGCCAATTTAAAAAATTATGGTTTAGACAATTTTTTGAATAATGTTCATGGCTACTTTTAAAAACTTGAAAATTCCATACTCTATCACTAGACCTAATTTTTTTTATATCATCCATTTTATTTTTTGGACAACATGCATGTCTACGTTTTTGTAATCACATTATTATCGGATATGGATATTCATAAAAGAAGGTTACAATAGACCCACTGACTTATTGGTGGCTCTAAAGTTGAAACACTGTTCACTGATTGCACATTAGAAGAAAAAGACTTAGCATAGCTAAATGCAAAATGTTTAAATAGTTTTTTTTTATGTAATGAAATCAGAAGACTATCTGCGTGTTTCTACTTGCAAAATTGGAAAAGAAATAAGGGATAGACTTTACATAACTTATGTAGGGATACAAATGAGATTAAATAATCAAGGTTGAAGATTTTATTACACGACTATGTATTATTTTGCATTAAACTAAATGAGTTGATTTCTAATATGTATACATATTTTATTCAAATTGTTACCTCACTGCATGTTTTAGGTAGATAAAAAACTAATTCATAAATGGTTAACATAATCCTACAATGTTTACCAAATGCTTATGATGCAAACATAACAGCCATAACAGACTCAAAAGATCTGAATGTATATTTTATTGACAATCTGCTTGGATCATTGATTTCTTATGAGCAAGGAGTGAATCAAAGTCAGATTGATGTAGGAGACAAAAAAAAGGGAATGATTGAGAAAGTGATCAATCAATTCTTGAGGATGAAGAAGATATTGCATTCATAATTAGGCAATTAAAAAGTTTCCTTAGAAGAAAGCAACGGAGTTGTCAGCCTTGGAATAAAGGTAAGTTCAATAATAACGCAAAAGTTTCTAATGAAGTCATTTGTTATGGATTCAGAAAGCCTAGACATATTATCCAAATCTTAAAGAAAATCGTAGCAAGGAGAATGTTGAGGAGAAAACTAATGTTAGGAATGGCAAGAGAAGAATGCAATGTGATTTCTAAGCTAACTCAGCTTTGGACTCATCATAAATAGAAGCATAAGAGGAAGTCATAAACTTGTGCTTAATATTATATATACTTGATCATTCAGATCAAGGGGAGAACTGCACTCATACGAGCCCTTGTGATAGCATTTAATACCTAGATAATGGATGTTTAGAATATATGACTAGAGATACAACTCAATTCATATCACTGGAGGCCAAGGCTAGAGGCAAAGTGACATTGTGAGATAATACCACTAGGAGAATGGTAGGTACATGTATGATTGGAAATAATAATAATTTATTTATTGAGAATTTTTTATTGGTGAAGGGCTTAAAATATAACTTGTTAAGTATTAGTCAGCTTAATGATGGGGGTTTTAAAAATAAATTTTTACCTACAAGTTGTATTATAAGCTAAAATATAATTGATGTGTTGCAAGGAAATAGGGTAAATAATGTATACATACTTGATTTAGATTATATTAATCTTCAATTTTTTTTGTCTCAAAACTATAATTGATGATTTTTAGTTATAGCATATAAGACTTTGTTATACGAGCATGAAAAATCTTAGGAAGATAACCCAAAAAAAGTTGGTTAGAGGATTACCCAAATTATACTTCAATAAAGATCACATGTGCGATGCATATCAATTAGGAGAACAAGTTAAGTCCTCCTTTCATTGAATTAAAGATCCTAAAAATAGCAAACTACTATATGCAATACACATTGATCTTTTGATCGGTTAACACTACAAGTTTAGAAGGAAAAGTTTTTGGATATGTAATTATTGTTAATTATTCAATATTCACTAGAATTAGATTCTTATCACATAACAGAGAACCATTTAATGAATTTAGAAAATTTTCTACTTAGAATCAGAGGAAGCTAGTTTATGAAATTTTTTTATTTAAAGTGATAATGGAGGTGAATTTAAAATTGAAAAAATTTGAAGTTTTTTATAAAGAGCAAGGAATAGATAACAACTTTTAAGGTCCTAGAACCCTTCAATAGAATGGGGTTATTGAAAGGAAGAATAGTACTTTGGTAGATGCCACTAGAGCCATGTTGGCTAATTATTCACTTCTAAAATATTTTTTGGCTGAAGTAGTTAGTAATGCTTGTTAAGTTTTAAATAAGGTAAATATTAAATCTAAGTTGAACATGACACCTTATGAACTTTTTAAGGGAAGAACAAACAATGTTTCACATCTATATGTCTTTGGATGTGAGGTGTTTATTCATAAAAATAGCAAAACTTTTTGGGAAAATTTGATCTTAAATCTGATGAGGGAGTCTTTCTTTGATATTCAAGTGTTAGGAAATCTTATAAAGTTTTTAACAAAAGAACTTTGGTAGTTGAGGTGACCACTCATGTAGTTTTTAATGAATCTAATATTTCTAGATGGCCTATGTTGGAAGAAGAAGATTTTGAATTAATAACCCAAGGAATTCAAAATGTAAATCTTGAAGAAAAGGTTAAAACAAAAAATGAAATGCCTAAAGAATGGAAATATAATAAGAGTCATTTTAAAGAACTAATTTTAGGAGACCTGAGTGATGGTGTTAGAACTAGGTATAGACTTAGTAAAAAAGTGAACCACTCAGCCTTTATTTCAATGATCGAACCCACTAATATAAATAAAAAACTTTTTGATGAATTTTGGAATTTAGACATGCATGAAGAATTGAGTCAATTTGTTATAAATAATATTTGGGAGTTAATTGAAAGACCTATAAATTATAGTGCTGTTAGAACTAAGTAAGTTTTCAAAAATAAGATGATTTATTCTGATGTGGTGGTTAGAACTAAAGCAAGATTGGTGGCATGGGGTATAATAAACATGAAGGAATTAATTATGAGGAAATGTTTTCCCTTGTAGGTAGACTTGAAATGATAAGGGTGCTACTAGCCTTTACCTCTTTTAAAGGTTTTAAATTTTTTAAATGGATGTTAAGAGTGCCTTTATTAATGAAGTGACACAAGAGGATATTTATTTTGAGCAATCTCTAGGTTTTAAAAATTAACTATTCCATAAATATTTTTTTTTAAAATTGAAATTGGCATTGTATGGACTAAAATAGGCACTTAGGACTTGGTATGAAAGGTTAAGCACCTTCATACTAGAAAGATTATTTGTTAAAGGAAGTGTGTACACCACTCTCTTCTTAAAAAATGTAGGAGATGTTATACTCATTATTCAAATATATATTGATGATATCATATTTATATCCACTAATAAAAATTTTTGTGATGATTTTTAAAAAATAACTAGTAGTGAATTTGCAATGAGTTTGATAGGTGACTTGAGTTGTTTTCTTTTTTTTAGCATAAAGTAGAAAGAGGAAGGTATATTTTTGAGTTAGTCAAAATACATTAAGGACATCCTAAAGAAATATGAAATGGATAAATCTGAACCAATAAGTACACCAATGTGTTCCTTAGTGTACTTAGAGAAGGAATCTAAAGGAAAATTTATTGATTAAAAGAAATTTAGAGGAATAATTAGATCATAACTTTACTTAGTTTCTAGAAGATCGGATATTATTTTAGTATTTACTTTGTGCTAGATTTTAAGCTGATCCAAAGAATCTCATTTGAATCCTATTAAAATAATTCTGAGGTACCTTTTGGGAACTCAAAACCTAGCGATATAGCCTCCTATGTACAGCTCTTCATTTAAAATAATTTGATATTCTGATTCAAATTTTATAGGTTTTAGGGTTTATTGAAAAAGTATTTCTGAAACTTATTAATTCATTAAAAAAATATTTAATTTCTTGGTCTAGCAAAAAATAGAATTTAGAAGCCATTTCTACTACTAAAGTAGAATACATTACCTTAGGTAGTTGCATAGGTTTTTTTGTTAAAATAATAAGTTATGGATTAAGGATTTTTAATTGGTGCTATTCCAATTTTTTTGTGATAACACCATTGCTATATGTTATTCAATGAATCTTATCAAACAGTCTAGTACCAAGCATATAGAAATAAGGCATCACGTCATTAGAGACCATGTCACCAAAGGAGAAATTGTGTTACATCATATAACTATTGAAAATCATCTTGCAGAAATTTTAACAAGACCACTGGCTTTTGAGACAATTAGCATATTAATAACTCAATTCAATGTTATTGATGTTCATGCCTGGGATCTATAATTCAACAAATTACATTTGTGATATATTTTATTATTGATGTTAATGTTTTGCTCATTGTTTGTAATTTATCTTTGTTTGACTTTTGTTTGTTTTATGGATCTTGGTTGACTTTTTTTTGGAAAAGGAATCATGATTATCATGTGCAAATCTAAAAATTCCTTTTAGAATTGTACTATACAAACCACTTTTATACTTTACTAAATCACAATATTTGCATCAAAATTTTTCTTAGTTTGTATGACAAAAATGTGGTTTTGAAAACATATCAAACTGTGTGAATATTTCATTGTACTATGAAAATGTTTAATTTTTCATATGTATAAAAAGAGAGAATTTGGACTGCATTTATTTTTTGATGATCTTCCTGGACAAACACCTATTCTTATGTACAATCTTTTTGTCAACTTGCATGTGGACAAACCTAACTTCCATAGTACAATCATTATTGTTTGATCATCTTGGATAAACATGTGTTTGTCTGCATGATTATTTTTGGTCAAATGACATATGAAATTACTCATCTAGTTTTCTTGTGTTCTTTTTCTTATGATTTGTGTCATATTAGCTTGTTTCATGTTTATTTATTAAATCAAAATTAAAAAGGTTTGATGGGGTTTTTGGAGAAAAAAATTTATTTTTAATTCAAATAATAATTATTTTTGACATCATAAGAAATGGAGAGATTATTTTTGACATCCAGATTGAGAATGTGATTTTTGATGATAGCTAAATGTTATTAATCTATTAATTTTATTATTTCTCCAAGCATTGCTAAACATTTTTTATTTGTTGTTTGTCAGTAATAACATTTCAAGGAAATCATACTCCACACTACTGAAGACTTCACGATATAGTAGATTAGGATTTTATGTAACAAAATCTATAAATTTTTATTTTTATTTTCTTGAATCTGAGAGAGTGTGATTTTAATAGAGTAACCGTGCACACACATAAAGGGAGAGAGAGTCAAAATTAGAGTTGAAAAATATTTGTATTGTATGAGTTCCAATCATATTGTGTTATTTGTCATATTTTTCTCCAAAATGTAGTTAATCAATTTATGGCTTGTATTTTTATGTTGTTCATACTCTATGAAGTTAGTTTATACAGGTAATTGATAGTGTACAAAATCTGGTGCATACCAATTCAACCCTAATTAATTCTTTTGTTTTTGTTATATTTGTACTATCTGAAGTTTGTTCGTATAGATGATTGATAGTATATAAAATAAGGTTTAACCATATCGTACTAGACAAACATGTTAAGTTTTGAACAATTTGTATTGTATGAAGTTAGATTGTGCAAACGACTAACATTGTACAAAATTTGGTTCATACAGAATCATACCAGGATTTTTGAATAGTTTGTTTAGGCGATCCTCAATCATACTATACGATCTGAACTCGTGTTACTTGTAATTTTTTTTTTAGATAGTTTTTCTTGTACTTCCTATTTAAGATGTCATAAAACTTACACTTAAGGACCTTTGCAATAATTTTCTATTAAAAGTGGCCATTGAGTATGAGTATTTGGGATAGATTGTGAGAGTGAAGTGTGACAGATCAAATAACGGGGAGTTATGAGCGATTCACAAGGTTGCAAAAAGAGAGGATCTTTTTGTCTTCTTTAAATTTCTGCCAATTTCTTCTATAAGCTTTTAAGATAAGATCTTTCACATTGTGTCAAGGTTCTCAACAATCACCAAGCGGGTGAAAATGGATAAAGGTGCGTTGCCAAAAGTTGGAGAATGTAGATGGCTTCGGTACTCTATCTCAACGGGTTGGTAGAAGAAAGTTTGAGAGGTCTTCTTTGCCTGGTTATGGCGGCAAAATGAGTGTCACTTTGATTTAGTGTAATACTTAGAGGAGTCTTTAGGGAGTGGACGTAGGTAAAGTTTTGACCAAACCACTATAAATTTGGTGTTCTTTTGTTCACATTATTTTTTTATATTTTTTTCCTACATTTTAGAGTATTTTGATTGTAAATCATTTGAATTAATAATATCTAAACCACTGCATATTTAAGGATCATTTCTTAAATTTTCTAGAAATTGTTTTAAGAAATCTAAGAATTTTTTTAAAAAAACCAATTTACCACACCCCCCCCCCCCCCCCCCCCCCCCCACACCCCCACCCCCACTCTTGGTTTACCTTGGGATAATTCAAAAAGGTCTAAATACCTACAAGAACTTTCAAAGGTGAGAAGAACTTATAGTGCAGTGGAATTACAAAGATTCATTACTAAAAAGTTTAAGGCCTGTTGGTTGAGAAGCCTATAAGAGTGATTTTAGCTTCTTTGAATTTAATGTAAGAAGCTTCATCAAAATGTGCTAAAAAATGATCAACTGTAGGGTTGTAAGAGGCGTAAGCACCCTGGGTTTGGTGACTATGTTTTCCACCACCAATTATTGCCTAGATTGGGAGTACAAGATGGAGGATTAGAAGGAAGATGTGAAGAATTTGAATTAATTGGGTCTCATTAATTAGAATTCCAAGAGAACATATAATACGATAGTGAGATCGTATGGAATGATTGTGAGCATTCAATTTGGACAATTGAAAAGTTTAAAAGGTTATCTAATCATACAGTTTTATCAGACAATGTACTAGATGAATATAGACAGGGAGATCATCCTGTGTAGTTAGGCATCACAAATCTTGACCAAAAGGTTCATATAATAAAAATAAGTGTTCATACAGTGCGATCAATAATAAAAGTCATACCAACCAAAATGAACTCGTCCCGGTCTTCATTAACACATATATCACTGAGATGAACATGTATTTGTATAGTACGATTATTAATCATAGACATAACTAGGATATTCTATTAAACCAAGGCTAATGATCAAAGTAGTTTTGTGCATATTATTTAGTATGAAGGTGTTTCGTATAATATGATAGAAGATGAAACTTTTTTGCTTTATAGGAAAAAATAGTGAGGTTCAATGAAGTGGTTTGCATGTTGATCAAGACACAATCATAAGTAATGATAATTAGAAAAAACAAAAACTAAAATATAAAAATAAATTCATTAGCCAAAAACTATGGAGTAAAATGGAAAAATAAATAAAGTCACAACAAAAAATAGAGGTTAAAACACATGCGTTGAGAAGCTCATGAATTATTAATTTCATGTGATATGATATAAATATTGAGCCCAAAAACAACATTCTCTCACTGGGCCTTTTATGAGAGCCTTAAAATTCAAATATCATATAAAAGTAGTTTTGGGAGCCCAAGAGAGTTTGGGTCCTCTCTTTAATTTGGATAAATCATCAGAATGCATGTCATGTTATAGATGATGCAATTTAGGCCTATATACTAAATCTAATTGATGGTGAATTGTGTAAGTGAAGCTAATGGGTGCTAACATGTCATAGGAATAACTTCTAATATTATGAAAAGGGTTAAGTAACTTATGATAATTATGATTCCTATTCTTAGGGTTATGAGATATTTGACAAGATGAGTGCTTAAGAACAGGTTTATTTTGAAAAACCTTTACTTTTTCTAATAGAATTTCATTTGCTCTTTCTAGAGAAAGTATTTCAATTTTAAAAGAGTGCTTACTAAAATCTAAAATGTTAACACATGCTTCAAACTCTTTAAATTATTTTCTAAATTATGATTCAATTATTTTAAAGAATGTTGTGTTCTAGATAAAGTAGTATATTTTTTTTTTCAATTCATCAAACTCATCTAGTAAAGCTATATATTTCTTATCTAAATTAAAAAAGCTTTTCTTAGCATTTCATTTTCTTTTTGGAGATCTGAGCATTCAGCATTTGAATATAGCATATATCTCTGTTAATTTTATTTATGAATCATGAATCTTTTATGAAACATCAAGTAATTCATTATATGAAAGTTGATATACCTCATCTTTATCATGCTGGTCGAAATGAGTGCTTTTGTTCCAGATGAATATGAAGTGGAGTCGGCTAAAATGCCTTTTTGAGATCTTCGCTAGACTTTATAAGACTTAGATTTTTCTTCAATCCTATCTATGCTTTGTTCATTTTTAAGGTCTGGGCAATCAATTTTAATGTGCCCTTGTCTCCTGCATTTATAATTGAAAATATTAAAAGAAGCATTAGAATTTTTGTAATTCTTACATTTTCTCCACTACTGATGACTCTTTTGCTTTTTCTTTAGAAGGCTTCTGAACTGTCGAGTCATCAATACGATATCTTCCTTTCCTTCATTCGAAGAACTGTCTGAATCATTAGCCTTTAAGGATATAATTTTCTCCATCCTTCTTTCTCCTTGATCAGACTTCCGTTGGTTTATACCTTGTTCATAGGTGATTATAGATCCAAGTAAGTTATTAATAGAATAAACATTTACGTTTTTGTATTATGAAATAGTAGCAATTTTGGCATCATATGAACTAGGCAGATAACACAAGATCATATTGACCTATTTAGAATTTGATAATTCTTTACCTAAAGAATACAAGGATGTGATAATTTGTGTAAATCTAGTTTATATTTCAGATAAGGATTCATAAGATTTCATATGAAAGAGTTCACAATCATGGAGAAAAAAATTTAACCTAGATTGTTTCACTTCACTTATTTCTTCATAAGTAATGAAAAATTTGTACCAAATTTCTTTACCAGTAGTACAAGTTGATACACGCAAGTAATCTTTAAATTTTGAAGCATAAAAGAAATAGTTTGGGTATTTAGCATTAAGTTGGGCTGAATATCGATCATCTGCACTCCATTTAGATAAAGGAATTTCACTTTTAACTCCATTTACTAAACATGAAAGTGTAGAATATCCTTCCTGAACTAACATCCACATGCCATAATCAGTAGATTGCAAGAAAGAAGATAGAAAATTTTCTAAAAATCAAAAGGAATATTATCAAATAAATGTGGTCATGTGATTAAATATCCATCTGCAGTATTACGATTTAAAAAGTTATCCCTTGATCATTTTTTAAAAGTGATTTAAAACTTAATTTTTTAATTATGCTCTAATACCACTTAAAAGTTTGTGAAGGTTGCTAAACCTTTAAGAACTGACTTGATACTAACCAAGAGGGAGGGGGGGCGGGGGTGAATTATATATTTTAAAATTTTATTTAGGGAAAAGGAAACCCTTTAAAAACATTTCACACCCACACATGAAAATTGGCACAACAGATATAGAAATAAGCAAATTTCACAACAATGAAATAAATCAAATATTTTATCCACACATATAATTGCAAAAAATAATTAGAATAAACACAACAAAATTTATAGTGGTTCGATCAACCGACCTACATCTACTTCTTAGAGAATCCCTCTCTAAGTTTTGCACTAAACATTTGTAACTCTCATTTTATTCTCATAATAAGGCAGAGAAACCCATACAAACATTGTTTCTCTAACAAAATGAAGTAGAGAACCATGACTCTTTTACAAGCAAAGCACCTAAAATCTATTTTCACCCTCCAAGTGATGGTTAGAAAACCAAAACTCTTTTTTTACCCTCAAATTGATGGTCGGTCAACCACAACTCTATTTTCACCCTCTAGGTGATGGTTAGAGAACCATGATGTTTGCTGAAGAACTTCTAATCTATAGCTATAGAGAATCCAAGAAGACACTTGTAGATACTAGGGAAGATTCTTGCTTAGCAAAACCTTGTGAATCCCCTCAGAACATCTCCCTTACAAAATATCCCTCTCTTAACTCACAAAGCAGTCCTTATTCTCTCTCTCAAGGCTCTTTCTCTCTCCCAAAGTTCAAAACATCCAAAGATTTTCTAATAAGTGTATTAGAAAATCTTTAGTAGTGGGCTTCAAGAAACCCTAATTTTTATGAGTTCCATCTTTTTTTTTGTACCGTACGATACTCATATCATACCATATGATCAGTGTGAGTTAAACTCGTCGAACAAGTTCAAGATGACAATTTTTTTAACCTTTATAAAACTTCATATATTATAATCAAATGATTATTAGGTATGAATTATAGAAATTCCTTCTATTCATTTGGTATGATTATTGGGTTGGCCGACCTTGTACACTATTGATTGTCAAGGACTATGACTTTCGTACAATATGATTAGCACAAAAATCATGGATTTAATTTGGTATGATATCTAGGATGACCAATTATATACATTGTTAATCATATTATAAAAATTTTATTTACAGTATCATCGATGATAATAATTGTCCATAATTTGATTGTCTTATATTGAGGTGTTAATTAAGAAACATTTAAATTAGTGCATATAGTGTGAACCAAATCATACCGTATAATAAGTATATAATTAGTATCTTTCTTAACCTCAGGTGGCTAGGGTTTTAATTGAGCACAACAAATTATATAGAAGGAATTAAAGTTATATAATATGAAACAAAAGTCATATATTATAAAGCCTAAATTATACAATATAATTTACTTAAAAAAACACTCAAAATTGTTGAAACTTATTCAATATGAATTATGATGTTAAGCATAAGTGATTGTCCAAAGGCTAACCAAGAGGGTGGGGCGTGAATTGGTAATTTAAAAATTATACTTCTACTCTTGGGTTTTTAGAAAACCTTTTCAATTATTAATGCAAGTTAAATTTAAAGTTTAAAAATAAACTTTTCAATCAGAGTAAACAACTTGCAATTAAATTAAATGTGGAAGAAAAATAAGAAAGAACACACTAGATTTATAGTGGTTCGTTCAAACCTTGACCTACGTCCACTCCCCGGAGGTACCCTCCGAGTATTGCACTAATACCACAAAGTGACTCTCCTTTTTCCCCAATGCAAGGTGGAGAAGCCTGTACAAAATCACTTTCACCTTCCCCGGTGCGGCGGAGTAGCCGGGTTCTTTGACGCCAAAGAGATCTTCTTATGGCCAAAACTTCCCTCAAGACGACCCTTGAATCCGATGGTACTGAGGTGCAAGTTCACCGGAGAAACCGTGTGAATATCCCTTCCACACTCCCATGAAATGCCCTTGAAGGATCTTCTCCCTCTCAAACTCCACCCTTTCCTCTCTCTCTTTCAAGTTCTCTCTTCTAGTTTTCTCCAAAAGAATGAAGACACAATGACTATCAAAGATACACTTTGTTGTCTTTTTACACTCTCCAAGTGTCGGCAGAGAACCATACCGATGTTGTTGAACTTCACTTTAGAGCCTTCAGAGGAGATGGGCAGAAACAAAGAGATCTTCTTCTTCAAATAACCTTGTGAATCCCTCACAAACCCCTCACTTGATCTCTCACTCTTCACTCTTACAATCTCTCCCAAACACTCACACTCATTGATCCATCTCAAGAGAAAACAACACCAAAGGCACTTGTAATAGTTTCTAGGACTCCATAATATAAAGGACATGAAAAATCGTCCAAAAAACTGCTAATTTCAAGTTTTTCTACACAGTGGATCATCCAATACGAAGCTGAGTTAGTTTGGATGAACTATGTAAAAAACTATCCCGTACAAACCATTTTTGCATCAGTACAAACTAATTTCATCCTGGGATGAAATAGGTTCGTCCTGGGATGAAAAATTTCATCCGGCACGAACAATTATATCAAAGGTCGGTTCTGAAAATTACAGAACATTGCCAGAAACTGCAATAGTCGACTCCCATCGTCCTGGGATGAACTGGACTTCATCTGGATGAAATTTTTATAGAGAGCAACTCGTCCTAGGATGAAAATGTTTCATTCTGGATGATCAATACTTGGAAAAAATTTTCTAGTTCTGATTCTGTCTGATCCATTGCTCTTACAAGGAGATAACTGATCTAATCGCCCCGTACAATCAGCACAAAACTTTTTCAAGATCCCCTTTAGTGTGTGTGAATTTATTCACTCAATTACAATAACTCCCTCTCAAATTCAATTCAAATAAAAAGTATAAGCTTCAAATTTACAAAATATTTCATGCTGAATTTGATTTGAAGTCTTCGTTGTCTGGAGTTCTATTTTCTTGAAATAATAGTACACACAGGAGCAAAAACAAATCTTTCCAAAAATGTTAGGAGATAACAACACATAAAACAATAATATTTGGAATCATCAAAACTACACAAGTTGCAAGAATATAAAAAATGCAAATACCAACTTTCCTAACAAAAATAATTTTTCTCTTTCCCCTATCTATGTGTGAGGTTACTCAATAATGATATCCACCCAATTTTATGATACAACTGAAGAAAGCAAAAAATATATAATAAATTGAAAGATATAAACTGTAACCCTAGTCTACCTAGTCTTGAGCTTGTCAAAAGTTACAAGTGAACGGTCATCTTATTTCATAAAATATTAGTAAAAAAAAAAAACTAAAATATCATAAACTCTATAGAAAGCAGTAAAAAATACAATAATATTTGTTATCATCAAAGTCGTAGTACTTAATTTGTTTTGGAAAACTAACCAGCAATCATAATTTTAGAGATATTTTGAAATTCAAATTTTATACTCACCATATTGTATGATAGGTATTGCACTATATGATGTAATTAAATCTAGCCAAAATTAATCTTATAATTTGGAAATGGATTTAAACTAATTGATCCACTCAAATCATATTAGAAATTTTAACTAGTCATACTATATGACCCGCTTCCAACTTGGGATGATAAATTACTTATCGTCAATCATATGAGATGATAGTACAAGCCATTTAAAATAATCATATTGGATAATGATCTGAATCATCCTGAATAGTCAGCTAAATTCTTTGAACTAATTGTATAACAATTAGCTTTTCGTACAGTATTAAAAGGAGAACTTTAAACAAATCTTTTTTGACGATCCAGGATTATACTATACGATCAGAGTCGCCATAATTTAATTTAGGGATTTTTATGAGGCCTAGTATGTGATCTCTCTCATTGACATATTTCAAAGTCATTGGCTAGTAAGTATTCTTTATAGTAAGCTTTGAGAAAAAGATCTAGGAGAGATTTGGGAAGAAGTGGGAGTGCTATTATTTGAGGGAGAAGTTGTGAGGGGATCACATAGTTGCTCCAAGCAAGTGTCTTGCCTTGTTCCTCTATATGTCTGTCTAGGTTTCTTTGGTTGCTATTTGAAGAAATTGTTCAGCTTAAGGATGTTCTTCTCTTTCATCAATAGGAGGGTGAGAAAGGAGTATAAGCTTCTCTACCTTATCAAGGAGAGAGAAAAAGTTGAAGGTCCATTGCCATCCCCTTGTGGGTGATAAAGCTTCTGGCTCTCTGCTTCACCATGTTTAGTGGAAGTGATTAACGTAAGTGCTTCTCTTGGTGTGCCTAAGGACAAGTTCACCTATGCATAACATCTTTATCAAACATTCAATTGGTATCAGAGCGAGGTTGTCAAAATAGTGTTTTAAAAAAAAAAAGAGCAAAATGAACAACAGAACAATTCAAAAATAGGAACTCTAGAAAAGGTTACTATATTACTCGTCTACCATTGTTTTAGAATACTCCCTTTGATTTTTGTAAAATTTGCATGTTAATGTTCTTACACTCAGTTGATTTCATAATGTGGCTTATGATTCAATCTAGTCATTTTTTTACAATCACGTACTATTAATGGTATGAAAACTATTAATTTTTATACTTAATGGAGTCAAGAGGATAGAGAATTTTCTCAATTAAAAGATAAATGTGTTAATTAATTTTTTTGTGCTTTGAAATCTGAGGACTATATGTATGTATATACTAATACTACTTGAAAGGAAATCTTGGATAGATTGTATATTACATATGAAGGAACTAGTGAAGAAAAATAGTCTAGATTAAACATTTTGATACATGATTATGAACACTTTCTCAATAAACCTAATGAATCAATACCAAAAATCTACACTATGTTTACATAGATAGTGACATCATCGCATGCATTTGATAGAGATTTATCAAAGTCTAAAAAAGTTAATAAAATCCTATATTTCCTATGTAGTGTATATGATGCTAAAATTATTATAATTACTAAATCCAAAGATTTGAATGTCTATTCTATTGATAGTTTTCTTGGGTCATTCATTGACTACGAGCAAAGGAGTGAGTAAAGAACTAATTGTTGTAGCTGATAGAAAGAAAGAGAAGACTGGAGCTTTGAAAGCAAACAATTATGATAATGATAGTACTGTAGTAAAGGCGGATGACTAGATTGGGTTGATGACCCGCCAGTTCAAAAGGTTTTTAAAAAGAAAGCAAAGGTGTCATTAACAAAAGTAGAGCAAAGATAAAATCAATAAAAATCTCAAAGCATCATCTAAAATAATATGTTTTAAATTTAGGAAACCAGGATATCTCTAAATAGACTACCCAACATGAAAACACACCCAGTCAAGAAAAAGTGTGAAGATGATGCTAAATTCAGACAGGGGAAGAACAGGACATAAAAGGCATTTTGGGCCAACTCGGCCTCATAATCATAAGAGCCAAAAGAAGAGGATGTGAAAATAAACCTGTATCTTATGACTAGAAATAATCTTTATCAATCAGATTAAGAAGAGGCATGTTAGCTATTTGTTGACCTCATTTTTGTATGGGGTCACTAAGGCCCTTCCAAACCCCAGATCAATTCTAGGTCCTAGGATCCCCTCTAGAGTTTAAGATTCTTTCCTAGAGCCAGACCATAGAGCCTACTCTAGAGCTTAAGATTATTTTCTAGATCCAAGACCTTAGGGCCTACACTAGAGCTTAGGATTCTTCTATAATCCAAATTCTAGAGCCCCTGTAGATCCTAGATCTTAGAATTCTTCTAAACCCTTTGACCAACTCCAACCTTAAATCAATCCCTACCTTTGATCAACTCCAACCTCAAATTAATTCCTACCCTTGAGCAATTCAAATCTCAAGCTTCATTCAATTCAAATCCAAATTAATTCAAGCTTCAAACATATCCAAACTTTGATCCAATTAACTTGAGAATCCAGACTTCAATCTAGACTTTGATCCCACCTTTAATCTAGCTTTGACCTTATCCATCCATTAACAATCACAACATGATTGTAAATGATTTGGATATTTTAATATTAATCATTCAAACTTGAAATCCATTCCAAATCCAGAAATCCAGACTCAAATCCAAAGTCTTAAGGCCCTGTCCTAAAGACCTTTTCAAGGTTTTTTCAAACATTTCAAAACCTAGTCAAATGATCTCTGATTTAGAGCCTATCACTTGAAAAGTGATAAGACATGTCTCTAGAGGTTACCCTCCAATTTTGAGCCCATTCTGAGGTCCCTAACCCCAGAATCTAAATTAAAATCCAAATGCTGTAAAACCTTCAAATATTTACAGCCTATGCCATTGGACCTAACACCTTGAAGATTTTGATCTTGGAGCCCTCATCAAAGCCTCCAATCACTTCCAGACCCTTGATTGTAACCCATTGAGCAGTAAACTGAATTTTTTAGACTCATTTTTAACCCTAGTTGACCAATGGGTCAAAATTGACCAAAATACCCCTATTAGGATTTCAAATGCCCATTTCAATCCAAATCAACTCCAAATTCTTTGAAACCACTATCAACAAGTTTCAAATATCAAACCCAACTTGTTGAACTTGAACCCAAACCTTGGGTCAACCTGGTTGACCAAGTCAACCAAGTTTGACCCATTAACCCATACACCCCTTCTCTTTCAAACCTTTGAATCAAGTCCATTCCAAGCCCTTTTGAATGTAAGGGATGAGCCCTTGGGTACCCAAGAGACCTCTCTTCGAGACCCAAGCCTTGGGCTCACTTGGGTTATCCATTTAGCTTGACCCAAGTGGCCAAAGAGAGGTCTCCCTTGAGCCATCTCTTAACCTTAATCAAATTGAATCCAAATCAAGGTGTCATTGGGTTCCCATTGACCCAATACACCTTCTTTGACCAGCCCAACCCTTGGGCTCACTTGGGTCAAGAGTTAGGCTAATCTAAAGTGCCCAAGATCACTAGGGATTGAGCCAATTCTTATCCTAAGCCCAATTGAACTTGATCAACACCTCCCATAGGTGGCCCTAGGTCCAACACACCTTTTCCAGCCAGCCCATACCCTGGGCTAACTTGGGTCAGGTTTTAGGCTAACCCAAAGTATCCAAAAACACATGGACCCGAGCCATCTTCCAACTTATATCAAATTGGACCCAATTTCCACTTGCATTGGGTCCACCAAACCCAGACCCACTTCCCACCTCTAGCCCAAGGTCTGGACTGACCTGGGTTGAGCCCAAATCTACCCGAACCGAGCAGATTTGGATCAACCCGAGCCATCTTTTAACCGAGACCAAGTTGAATCCAATTTCCACTTGCATTGGGTGCACCAGACCCAAACCTATCTCCCATACCAAACTCAGGGTCTGACCTGACCTGGATCGAGCTTAATTCGACTCGAATTGAGCAGGTTTGGGTACAACCCAGCCACCCGTTCAATCAAGACATCCCCAGGCCAAATTGACTCCACCCTTAACTCCAGCATGTCCCCATCGGCCTCCCCCAGTCAACCCGACCCAAACCATGGCCGGTGGCGGTCGGAACCAATGGAAAACGTGTTCCGGTGGTCCCCCCTAGACAACTCCTGGATCAAAGCTGCTTTCCCCCTATCTGATCCCCACGACCTCCCTAGGACGTCGCCATCTTCCACCTGGCAGCAATCCGAGCCCCCTCCAGCTCAATCTCGGCCATCCATGCTTGCGAGAAGTGGCCGAATAGGCTCGAGTTCCCCAGATCGCAAGAAGCATCCTAAATTGCTTGAGATCATTTCCCATAGCTCCTGCGACCTCCCGAGCTCTCCCTTCGATCTCCCAGATCGATCACTTCACCCGTTCAAGCGAGCGCCCATGAAATCTTTCGGCATCCCGCTCAAAGTCGCACCTCCGGCTGTCCTCTGGTCTCGACGTATGAAGGAGATCAGTTTGCCATCGTCCCCTAAAGCTTCCTAATAGAGAAGCTCATTTGTTGAGACTTTCTCTGCTGTAATCCCCTCATCCCGAGCTCCCTAGCTAGGTAGTCTGGTCAAGTGTGAAGGAAACCTTCACCCCAACAGATCTCCATCGTTTTATTGAAGGTTTCCACTGTCCTGATCCTCCCTGTGAAATTTCATCGGAGTTCATCGGCGGGATCGCCGGGATTACGCCAGAGAAGCTCCACGATCTCGGATACGAGTGGGAGGTTGAAGACGTAATCTCAGCCGTTGATTCCGATCAACGGCTCGGATAAGATCCCGCGGTATCGGAGCACGTTTAATCCCAGCCGTCCGAACCGCCATTCGACGGCTATGGTTAATCAGACCATTAATAGTTAGCGCCAATGATTGCCCAGCCAATCAGTGCGCGGCGCGTGTAAAGGGTTGCTGACTGTGTAATGGCCGAATTAATAATTCTAGAAATTCAAGGGAACTTCAAAAAATCATAACTCCCTCCACACTTGTCCAAATTAGGTGTACTTAGGCTCATTGGAAAGGTCTCAGGGAGATCTACAAAAGCCTTATGGTTCCAGGCCATGGTTAGGTTGGTGTTAGGTTTAATTTTAGTTTGAGCATTTTACCAATTTATTTAATTACTCTTTAAATACAAGTCCACCAGGCTTGGAATTTTGGGAGATTAAAATTGAACATGTTTTTGACATGTCCAAATTTTATCTCCACATTTTAAGATTTTTAAGGGCATTTTCCCCAAATTTTGAGTTCAAGGGTCATGGTTTGACCCTTATCTTCAAAATGGGGTATAGACATATCCAATGGTATTTAAGGTGTGATTCTTTGTGTGATGATGATGTGTAGGGTAAGGAGTGTAGAGCCACTGATTTTTCCCCAATCCAAGCTTAGGATAGATCCCTATAGTGATTTGAAGGTGACTTAGAGTTCACCTTGGGTGATTTAGTTAACCAGCTTAGAGTACTCCATTTGAGCTCAAATTTTGTTGGTTTAGTCCTTAGGGTCAAGTGATCATATGATCCAATTTTCATCAAATTTGGAGTTCATTTTGTTCCCCAAGTAGGAGCCTCAAAAATCCATCTTAGAAGTGGCCTATTAACCCTAATTAATTAATAATGAACTATCTTTAACTCATAAAATCTATTAAAATGTTTATAATTGTTCCTAATTAATCCCTTGATCATTAAGAATTGAAACCCTCTTGAATTGGCTTCTAGATTTGGCTTAATTTAGTCTTTAGATAAGATCAAGGGTTAATCAGTTTTAATTAATTAAAAATTATTTAAAATCCAAAAAAATCTTTAAACACTTGCTGATCTCTCCATAGATTATTTTTGATCATTTTAGTTGATTTCAAGAATTTTAAGACTCATTTGGGTTTCAAATCATTAAAAGAGCCCTTAATTGAAATAATTTAATAATTCCAATAAATACCCAAACTTCCAAAATTTATAATTAATTATAGAAAATGCCAAATCACTAAAATTCAATGGAAAATGACTTCAATTAGAATGTAGTCTTCTTTAAAAATATTAAACCTCCATAATATGGTCAAAGTCAAGGAGTCAGAATTTTTGGTCAACTTTAGGTCAAAATCGGTCCCAAACTTCTAAAAATCATAACTTTTCATAGAGAACTCCAAATTGAATGTACCACCTTTCTAATAACTCATAATTGGGTCTAGTATTTATTAAAAATTTGAAACCCTTAAGATTAACTCTAATTTTAAAAGTCAAATTTTGACCCCTTAGTTAACATATCCAGATAACCTCCAAAACTTATTAAATCCCCCAAACTCCAGAATTTCCTTAATAGGATAATAAAATTCTCAACCAACATATTAAAATCAGTAACCAACTCCCTTTAATATCAATCCACTCCATTAATTCCAACCAAGTTAAATAACTTAATCAACCCTGATTGCTACTGGGTAACCCAGGCCTACGAAGGCTATTAGCTTAGCCCCAAGGAATGTTAAATAAACTTCACGGCCTTGGTGTGAAACACAGGTAGTAATCAATTAACTTTTAAAAAATGTTTAATTAAAAATCTTAATCTATCAATTCTTAAATTTTAATCTAAATCCCCTTCTAAGCCTAAAACAAATTCAGAACTTTTCTAGACAACTTTAACTAATCACCCACTTTAGGACCTACCCCAGCCACACGACCTTTTACACACACTTTAGATGATGTGCTAGGACAACCAACTCTAGGCCTAGGTTAGGCTGGTGTTTACTTTACTGCTGTGTGCTAGATTTTTTGTGGTTTTCACTGCATGTTGTGGATGAAATTGCTTTGCTGTGTATGCTTACTTTTTCTGCACTCTATGGATGGATTGATGTATTTGGCGATTAGATAACCCTTAGGTTAGGTATGATCTGGATGTTCACACAGTTTTCTGCAGGTGGCCACGCTCATGCAGGGCAATAAAAGGGGGTTATATCATTAAAAAATATTAATTGTTATAAATGCTTGCACAGGTGCTTCAGCTGCTAAAGCCCACAAATAAAAGGAGCGTGGCCAGTGTGTTTACTTTCTTTTCTGCATAAATATAACTGCTTGGGAATAATTGCTTTTCATTTATTAACTGCTTAGGATAACCCTGCAGGTGAGTCTAGATTTTATTTTCAAATAAATATAATTTGTGCAATTGTCAAGTGTTGTGAAAGTTAATTTTGAGTTGGGATATATAGGTCCAAAGTTTGGATTCCAAAGAGGAAAGGATGCCCCTGTGGGAAATATTCCTTCTGAATTTGGGAATCCAAATTTGGATCATACCTCTTCTATACCCAAAGAGGAAAGAGTGGCCTTCCCTTTTGAAATGAAGTGCCCTTATATCCATTTAGGTAGTTCACCACGAAGAATCCGAGGAGTTTGGAGAAAAGGAGTTCAAAGAATAACAAAATTGAACACTTGAAGATTGAGAATATCCCATTCAAAATTATTTGTGTCATTACTAGGTTTAGAATCCGGGTTGTTGTCAGTGGTGCTCGGTCAATTTACCTTCTGCAAAAATTCTGGTTTGTAATAAGCAAGGAAACTTTGCCTATGGACATTTATTAATTAGTTAATTTATATTTGATGTGATGAATTGATTGCCTCTAGGTCTGTCTACTTTTCTTAGTTTTTTGGCGATTGTGTGCCGCTTTTGTTTTCGCCTGGATACGTGAGACTCGTGAGGGTGTGAAAGTTTTCTACTCGAAATCTTAAATGCCTAAAATTCTAGTGAGTCTAAATAACATAGAAAGATAACAAATACAGAGAATTAGCCGGGGATCGACCCCGGGGTCGCATGCATATTTCTGCATTATTCTTTCCTTTCTTTAGACCCTTCCCCGCCTGCGGGTAGAGTCCGGATAGTCTGACCTATGAGGATGAGGTGTCGGACCTGGGGAAGTCCAGTCTTCTAAAAAAATTATTTTCTAAAGCTGACTTTAAAATTTCAAGCATATTTGATTTGGAAGTTGTCGACCAGCATGCATTGCATTAGATACAAATTAAAAGAGTCATGATTTTAATTGCATCAGTTTTAGCATTTTAGCACCCAGCATAAGTCGAAGGGGACAATTAGGAAAATTACTAGATGTCAACCCCAACTCTCCAAAACTTTAAGTACAACGTCCCTACCACTCTTTCATAAAAGACCGGACTCATCTCTTTTAAATTGATTAGGTGGTTAGCTGGCTCCCCAATCCAGGCCGGGGTAAGTCCAGGCATTGCATTGCATTAGTTAGGTTTGGAAGACTGTGGTCCAGTGTCCAAAATAGATTTAGGATCTGGGGAAGATCTTTGATCATAAGACCCGAAATTTTGGGAGTATAATCCCAAATTTCTAATAAGATGCTCAACTTCAATTAAAAGTTTTCTTTCAATCCTAAGACATAAAGCCCAACACTTAGATTAAGTTGGGACACTTCCGGATGATTCTGGAATCTCAAAGTGTCCCCTACCTTTCTTCCCCTGACTATGTTAATAAATATTCAATCTCGATCCATTCGCTCTTGATTTTCCAAAAAATTTCATTCGTCTATGATATCACTCTTAGAAAATCTAACAAAAATTAATTATTATTTTAATCAAGATTTTTTGTAGGGGACCCTGTCTCCCTACGATGTAATTAACTATGAGGGCTTGCGCTCGTAGGAGATTTGGAACCACACGCACCTGATTTCAAAATTAATCTTTTTTAAATCTTCTTAGATTTCTTTGGGAAAAGTTAAGGGATGATCGCTGTTATTATATGAGAAGAATTATCATTGAAAGGTGTCATCTCCTTTCGGGGAGGTACACCCTTCTCTGATAAGGATTCGGATATAAATTCGACGATCATACTTCTTGGATATAATAACTGGATATTTAGTTGAACTTTACCTTGTCCCCTAGGGGCCATATAAAGTTTTCCTTAGAATCTGGTCATGATATTGAAGATGAGTTTCGTAATTCTAAGTCTGAATACTGTTATGAAATTTTATTTTCGTCCTTCGGAGCGATATACTTTTTCTACCGAGTTGATTCGACTCTAGAATTAGAATCCAATTTCAATTTTAAAATTCCCAAAGAAAGCTAATATTTTCAAAACATGTTTTCAAAGTTCCACCAACAAAAGAATGGCACGCCCGGTGGGACAAATCTCTCTCTCTCCATCTTTAATAAGAATGAAATTTTGTTTCATCGGTAGTTTTAACTACCTTCCTTCCGTTGGTCCCTCAACCTATTTCTTCCTTGGGGGAGTGTGGCCAACATCTAAAAACAATTTAAAATATGAAAAGAGAGGTTCTACCTCCAAAATTTGTTACGTGCTAACTTAATTTTCCTTATTTTGACCTTCTGCCCTGGGATTTCCTATGAGGCGACAATGTCAAATCAGGTCCCAAAACATTCATTTTAACATTATGATTAACAAATGTCACATTCAATATATCAATTTTTTGAATTGAAAGGAGTTAAAAAAAAACCTTTGATTTTAAGAAGTTTCGAAGTATTTTTAGTCTTAACCCCTTTACTTGGGTTTGAGGGTTAGACTGTTTGCTTTACTTGGGTTTTCTTATTACAATTCCATAAGCCTTCGGGCAAAGGGAAACTCCTTCCGTTGTGTTTTGGATTTTGTAGAAAAAACCTCTTTTTAAATCATTCAAAATTCAAATTCCCTTCAAAACATAGAAAACAAGATAATAATAATTTTCTCCAAGTTCCAAACCTTCATATGTTACCCCATACGACCATCTTATGGGCTAACATATGTTGACCTTTTGAGAAAACCCATCTTTTGGCTTGTATTTTGTCTCTTTATCTTCTTAATGTGTGTTGGGTGTTTTCTACCACTCAACATGTGTTGGAAGGTTGAGGCTATCCTACAAGCCTTAAGTTTCAAGATAACAAACGCTTTTCCACTTCTCTTATAAGAAATCTAATTTCAATCCCCTCTTTAATTTTTCAGAAAATTCAAATGGCTGGCCAATTGATCTTTTCTTTTGACCGAGAGTTATCCTCAACTGTTAATGACCAAGGGAGCACTAACATCTTTGGAATGGGATTCAGTCCCTTGAGCTCTCTATGGATGGACACCAGATTATTAGTTTGGATGCCAGTAAGGAAGTTCCCCCAGTGGTTGAGTTGATTGTGGGATCTGCACCTACCTTGCCAGTAATTAGTGATGACCAGAAAAAGTTTGAGCCAGTTGTTGAGCCTCTCACTGAAGTCAGATCTGTTTTTGAGGAAGGATCTAGTTTCAGACTTAACTTCTATACTAAGAATCAAAAGAAGAACTATTTAAGGAGACTTAGGAAGAAGATTTCTAAGGCAAAGAGAATTGTGCCTTTTAAGACTTTAGCTCAAGTAGAGCCTGAGGCTAACGAGGAGCTACCTATTCCTGCTTCCTCTCCCCTTCTAAAAGGGAGCCGCTTTTACCCCTTACCTTTTGCTCAAGGGGAGGAAAGGAAAGCTAGGATAGCTCTTTCCCCACCATGCCCGGTCGACTACTCGACTAAAAAGACTCCAAAGGAAAAGCATCTGCAGAAAACAAGGGCTTTGAGAAACAAAATTCACACTTGTGCTGCACAATTTGGGCAAACAAAGGAGCAGTACATGAAACAGTTGAAGGGAGTGATCTCTCATCGCTTCCAAAAATAAGTGTTAAAAGAAGAGGCATCTGAGGCGAAGAATTTGACTCCACAACCTGTTAGGAGAAATAAGAATTATGTTAGACAGCCCGCCACTTCAGTACTAGTTGATTGATACCTCTGGGCGCCATGCCCTCCTTCTTCCAAGAAGGAGGGTATTGTGTTGACTGGGTCATAGCGAGAAGCCTTCATTCTGTTGTTAGACCCCCGGTACCCCCTTCCAAAGCTGTAAAGTTGTCCTCAGTAGTTGTCAATCCTGAGGGGAATGAAACTCTAAAACATCTGGATATCAAAGGCAAGAGGCCCAAATCCCTTGAGAAGAAGTTTGTCCCAAAAAGGACTAAGTTGGAGAATTTACCACCGCCTCCAAGAACCCTAAAGTTCATTCTCCAACTCCAATGAGTCCCAGTTAAACCTCCTGCAGTCTTGATTGAGTCGATGGATGTTCAACCTAGTTCTCCAGTTGTTGCAGTAGATAGCCCTCTTGCAGCCAGTCTAGTTCCTGATTTAGTTATGATTCCCGTTGATGATCTGGTTGTTGATAGCATAGATTTATGTGTCATTCATGGGCTTCCCACATAGGAGTCTGAGGGCCTTACCTCCTGAGGTATGTGCCCCTCTCCTTGTAGCGAATGCTACTTTTCCGACTTCCGATCTTCGGACAGTCAAGAAGGAAGTAATTAACCTAGATCATGAGATAGAAGAAGATCTAGTTACAGAGCCTCAACCGGATCCTAACCCAAAACTTACAGAAATCATTGCTCTCCTGGATTCTAAAGAATTATTCGATATGGCTGAGTACAAAGGATACTTGCCCCAGGTCATGGTGGTATAAGCATGCAGAGGTCATACATGATAGTGAAAGTCCTTTTGTTTCATAATTTTGGAAGGAGTGATTCTTGCATCCTTATATATGTTTTAGGCATCTTCATCAACTGCCTTAACAAAACTTGGATCAACTTAATGCCGGGAGGAACTTCCAATAATTGATCGAGACCGCTAGCCTCCAACCATTGTAAATATCTAGATCTTAAGTAAGAGGGAAGAAGCATTGGAAAGATTTTATGTAGAAGAAAGGAAAAATCATTCATATCGTACAAAATGATCATGAGATCATCCAAGACAATCAAGTGCAATCAATTTATCTTGGTGATTAGTTAGAAATTGGCCATATCATCCAGAATAATAATATATCACACGATACAATTAAACACTGGTAAGCATCACTAGGATTCATCTTGTACGGTCATTGACTAATTACATCATACAAAACAAACATGTGGATTTTCTAGGATAATGTGTTATTAAGAATCATACCAACTACATTAAAATAATCCAACTGTTTCTTCCATATGGATCATATAGGATGAAATTAAGATTGTCCAGTACGATCACCAATAATTTATTCATATGAATTGTTAGATGTGATGTGATTGGTGATTGGAATTTTTGTTAAGATAATACACAATAATGTGGTTCATCTTGGACCATGTAAATAAAAATTAAATAATCCAGGAGATGGAATGTGATGATCAGGAGGGTTTTAAAACAAAAATGAATAAAAAAAAAGATGTATAAAATAAAACAAAAACAAGCCAAAACCAGTCATAAATAAAAATCAAAACCCCTTTTTTTAATCAATCGACTCTAGTAAATGATAAAATCCCTTATGAGTAGGTTAACAATTAGTAAGAAATTAATCGATAATACAAAAATCCAGAAAGGATAGAAAACTAATCTTGTTAAACCAAGCTCATCATCCTTACAAGTCAAATTTCTTTTTAGACAAAATTCTAGTTCATAAAAGAAGTTAGATAGGAAATGTGATCGTATCAAAGTTCGTTTTAAAAAAATATCTGATCAAATAATATTTTGGAGTAATCAACCAAAAATTATGATTTTCAAATTCAAGTGTTTTAAGATATTAAGTGGCACAAGGAATCTTCTAAGTGTTAAAGATTTGAAAGAGAATAAAGCTTATTTCTTTGTGGGATCATTTTTGTGTCTCTTTTTCAGTTATTTAGTCACTTTGTGTATATTTTGATTTTTAATACACTTTTTATATCTATTAATTATTTGGCAATCATTTTGCATCTTTTTAAGTTTTGGGCCCATTTTGCGCCTCTTTTAATTTTTGCAATCTTGCTTCCTTTCAAAACCATTAAAGACTCCTAAATGTGAGATTATCTTCCAGATATAAGTGAAGAAAAACTAACTCTATTAATATAAGGAAGACTAATTCACAAAACAAAACTATATCCATATAATAAATACATTAGCCTGATTAAGAAAACTTCAAAGTGATTTTTTGACTTGAAACACTATTCATATGAGAAAGATTATTGTTGGAAGATAAAATAGATCTCTACTTTTCAAAGTCCAATATTTAATTTTAAATAGATTTCGCTTGAAAAAGAAAAATACCCCACTAAAGGAATTAGAGCAAGAGTGAATGTCATCTGATTTTCTTTCTTTAACTACTTTGGAGGAGTTTGATATTGCCTACTAATTTCTAAAACCAATAGAAAAGCAAAAATGTCATTTAAGAAATTAATATCAAAACTTAGCATTGATCTTCTTTTTTTTTAAACACTAATGGAAAACTAATAGAAAAATTTAAAACGCAAAATATAAATACATTAATAGAAACATACATTCAAATTAAATAAAAATTATACATTAGAAATAATAAGAAATAAATTCAAGCATTAAAATCTATTACACCTAATTTGGTTCTTAAGATGTTGAAAGTTTCAAAAACCAGTGGTTTTGTGAGGATATAATCAAGTTGGTTTTCAGTGGGTACATGGTGTAGCTCTATGTATCCTAATGGTCCCTAAGTGGTTTCTTATGCTAATGTGTTTGGTATTGGAATGTTGGATTGGATTCACTAAAATGTAGATGGTACTAGTGTTATCACATAGGATTAAAATTGTGCCTACATGTAATCCTAAATAAAAAATTTATTTATTTAACCAGAGGACTTGGGCCACACAACTTTTAAGATTATATAATGAACATCTACAGTGGACATTGCAACTGAGCTATATTTTCTTTTGGACCAGGAGACTAAGGACTGTCATTTGAATTAATATGTTCTAGGTCTTTTCCTATTAACTCGTCATCCTTCAAAATGTGAAAAAATAACCTATAATTTTATAGGAGTTGTTATGCCTAGGATACTAGATTCCTAAGTCTGGGGTTCCTAACAAATATAAAATAATTCACTTAACAATAATCAAGTGGGACTCTTTTAGATTAGCCTAAAATTTGACACAGAGATAAACACTAAATGTAATGCTAGGTTCGCTAGCAGTGAGGTAAAGAAGAGATCTAATAATTGCTCTGTATTTCTTTTGATCAAATGATTTTCCATTTGAATCCATATCAAACTTAACAGTGGAACTCATAGGAGTGTTGATTGGCTTGGTTTTAACCATTTTATATTTCTTAAGGATGTCCTTAATATATTTCAATTAACTAAGGAAAGTTTCATCATCCTTCTACTTTATGCTAAATCCAAGAAAGTAAGTGAGTTTTCCATTCATACTCTCTTCAAATTTTTGACTCATTTATTTTTGAAAATTCATCACAAATACTTTTATCAAAGGATTCAAACAAAATATCATCAGCATAAATTTGGAGAATGTGTAGTTCATCTCTTACTTTTTTCAAAAATAGGGTGGTGTTTATGCTCCCCTTAATAAGGGTTTTTTCTAGTTTGAATGTGCTTAGCCTTTCATACATGCTATATGTGCTTATTTTAGTCTAAATAATGCCTTTTTTTAACACATGATTCATAAAGTATAAATTTTTAAATCTTAGGGATTGTTCAGCGTATATATCTTGTTCTATCACCCCATTAAAAAAGGTACTTTAGACATCCATTTGGTATAGTTTGAATCCCATAAAATAAGAAAAGGCTAGTATCACCATAAAGTCTTCCAATCTTGCTACAGGGGAAAACGTCTCTTCAAAGTTAATCCCTTCTACCAGATTATACCCCTTAGCCACTATTCTTACTTTATTTCTTACCACCAAACCATAATCATTCTTTTTTATTTTGAAAACCCATTTAGTTCCAACCACACTCTGGTTCTTAGGTCATTTAATTAGCTCCTAAACATCATTTCTGACAAATTGATTTAATTCTTTTTGCATGGATAAAATAAAAAATTAATCAAATAGGGCTTGATTTATGTTAGTAGGTTCATTTATTAAAAATAAGGCAAAGTCATTTACTTCTTTTCTAAGTCCTTGCTTATTCTAACACTTTCAGATGGGTCTTCTTTGATCAGTTCTTTAGGATGACTTGAAGAATATCTCCATTCCGTAGGCAATGTGTTTTCAGGTTATATCCTTTCCTCAAGATTTGTAGATTCTAATCCTTCGTTAATTTCTACAACCTCTTCTTCTTCTACGTTGGACCCTCCAAAATTATTAGATTCATAAAGAACAACATGAATGGTCTCCTATACTATAAGTACTTTTATTAAAAATTTTATAGGATTTCCCAACATTTGAGTAACCTACTAACACTTCTTTATTAGATTTGGGGTCAAACTTTCCTAATAGAGATTTCCCATAATTCATAATAAACACTTTACATCCAAAGACATAAAGGTGAAAGAGGTTAGGTGACCTACCCTTAAGGATTACATAGTGTGTTTTGTTCAGCTTAGATCTAACTTTTATCATATTAAGAATAAAATAGTTTGTATGCACAACGTATTCCCAAAAATATTTATGAAGTGAGTATTAAGCTAACATGTTTCTAGCGGCTTTCGTTAGGGTCGTTTTCTTTCTTTCAACAACCCCATTCTATTGCAAGGTTCTAAGAGCTAAAAAAATGTGATCTACCCCTTGCTCCTTATAGTAAGATTTAAATTTTCATTCTCAAAATTTCCACCTTGATCACTATGAATGTTTAAAATTTCACAACATAGATTCCTCTGAATCCAAGTGGATAATGACCCAAACTACTGGAATGATTCACTTTTATTAGATAGGAATCTAACCTTAGTAAGCTTTAAAAAATCATTAACAATCATATACCCAAAAACTTTCCGTCTTAGGCTTATAATGTTAACAGGTCCAAAGAGAATCATGTGTAGGACTTTTAAGGTTTTCCTGGTGTTAATGTCTTTGATTTAATAGAGGTGGATTTGACTTATTTCCTTAATTGGCAGGCATCACACAGGTGGCCTTTAGTGGAATCTATTTTGAAAATTTCTCTCACTAAGTCTTTTTGGGTGATTTTTCTAGGTTTTTCATGCTTGCATGGTACAACCTCTTATGCCACAACCAAGATTCATCAACAATAGTATTTAGGTAAAAAAAAAACTACAGGTTCAATAATGTTTAAATCAAATTTGTAAATATTTTTAATTTTGTTTCCTTAAAATAGATTCTTTCCATTTAATCAAATCATACAGTGGTAGACAAAAATTTAATGCGAAATCCTTAATCACAAAGCTGGCTTATGCTAAGTAAATTATATTTTAATCTATCTACCAATAAAACATTTTCAAAAATGAAATTTTTAGTGTTCCCATTTATACTTGATCCAACTCTCTCCTGGTGGTGTTAACTTCAAGTGTAACCTTGGTTCGTATCCTAACATCCAATGAAATTAATTGATTTGCATCTCTAGTCATGTGGCTTGAATATCAGTAGTCCAGGTAGCACATCTCTTACAAGGCCTTCTGTGAGAGCATCCATATAAAATCATCAGATGTTAGATTCAGGAACCCAGATAAGTTTTTGTTCAATCTTATGCAAAGAAGATTGAAATGCATGCTTGATATGATGTGAGTTTTGGAATTTTATTCTCCATATAAAATGTGATATACAATGAATGATGCAAGTGTGGGAGATATATTTTAGCATGCCATAGGAAAAATATATAACTCCATGAAAAGGATTTATAGGGTTGGGGTGCTTCTTCCTAGGTTTGAATAATGCATGCTGACCTGATGGATTATAAAACTCTTCAAGTGAAGGTGATTTTTTATTTTCCATAGAAGCAATTAACTTAGCTTGTAAAAAAATATTTGAACTTTTTAACAATTGAATTTTTTACTATCAATGCCTACTCCCTATTACCTAATTTAGATGCTAGAGTTTTTAATCTCTTATATGAAGTATCTTACTCAACATGTGATATTTTCAAGGAGTCATACTTATCAATTAATTTGGAATGCTTCTTGTTTAAAATATCAAATTCATCTAACAAAGCTATATCATTATTTTCTAGTGTGAAATGATCTTTCCTTACTTATTCATTCTCTTTTTGCAGAGTTAAGAAGTCAAATTTAACGTTGGCATGTAATTTTTTAAGCTTTTTATATATAATATGAATTTATTTAGAAATAATAAATAATTGATCATAGGTAAGCTCACATACCTCCTCTTGAACAAAATGATCAAGATGATCATCTACCATTAAGCATATGTTGGTTACCTCCTCTTCTGCTTCAGTTTTAAAAAAGTTTGAAGCTGGGTCTGCCTAGAAGGCTTTTTGAGTCATTTGTTACCCTTCTTGAATTTAGTTTTTCTTCACCTTTCTCCTTTCTTGTGAGAGCTTTAAGATATGGGAAATCAGACTTTTGGTGCTTTGGATTCTTGCATTCAGTGCATATAACATCAAAAATAAATTTTTAGAACTTTTATCATTCATACCATTATTCTATTGCTGATGACATTTTTTTTTTCTTTAAAAATCTATTGACATGTGTAGTCATCAGGGTAATATCATTATCATCTTGCCCATAAGAGATACTATTAGAATCATTAGCCTTTAAGGCTACATTTTTCTCTTTTTTCTTTCACTTGTGTCAAGCTCCCTTTCACACATTCCTTGCTCCTAGGAAATGAGTGACCCAAGTAAGTTGCCAATGGAATAAATGTTTAGATCTTTAGATTCAGTAATTACAGTGATTTTTTTATCATTGAAAGATGGTAAAAAATTAAGAATTTTTTAAACTTTTTTCATAATTTGTAAGCTCTCTTCCTAAGGCATGCAGGGAAGTAATAATCTAAGTAAACTTAGTATACAATTAAGAAGTAGATTCACTAGATTTCATGCAGAAGAGTTCATAATCTTGAAGAAGAGTGTTTAGCATAGATTATTTCACTTCTTTAGTTCTTTCATATGTATTGCAGAGTTTATCCCAAATTTTTTTACTAGTAGTGCAAGTGGAAAAAAACATGTTGTATTTAGATTTTAAAGCATAGATAAAGTAGTTTAAATATTTGGCATTCAGTTGGGATAAGTCTCTAACTTATGTAATCCATACTGAAAAAAGAATTTCTATTTTAACTCTCTTTACTAAACAAAAAGGTGTTGAATAACCATCCTGTACTAGCATCCAAATGCAATAATTGATTAATTATTAAAAGGTGATCATGCAAGTTTTCCAAAACTCGAAAGGAATCTTATGAAACAGAGGTAGTCTAGTGATTAAGTATCATTCCATAGTGTTATAATTACCTAAGTTAGGCATAGATCATTTTTCAAAAGTTTTATAGAACTTAATTTATGAATCATGCTCTCATACAACTTTAAAGTTTTCAATCTATTGAATTCTTAGATTCTTTGTTACTATTGATGGCAGTAGAGGGTCGTCGACCTCTGATGGTCGGTTGTCCAATTGATGTTTGTCGATCTATCTCAGGTATTACTTTCTCTTTGGCTCGTTCATTTTTGTCTTCTCCACTAGCTTTTGGAGATGAAAAATTAGGCTTTCTATAGAATTCAAAAAAATTATAAGTAGTTGGAAAACCTTTAATGATCAATGAAGGAGGATTCTGAATGGCTAAGAAGATCGAAGTTGAAGTTATCGGGAAAGAAAAGGAAGTGTTAATGAAAAATAACTCTAAAATTTAATTCAAATTTGGTAAAATTTCTGAATTTGGAGTTGGTGAAGCCTCTTTGTCCTTGAAGATTCAATCAGAAAGGAATGTGCCTTGTAAATCTCTTGGAGGCATTGCCAAGGATAGAATCAAAAATGTTGTTGCCAAAATTGAAGATGTGCCGTCTTCATAATGCATACAGATGGAAAAGGTTAATGTGATTCCAGCATCTGTTGTAGTGGTTGATAGTAATAAGAATGTGTCAGAAGCTCCATTATTGGATATGGTGAAATTCAGAAGTTGTAATTCAAGGGAAGTGGGAGGATATGAGGAAGGACTAGCTAATGTCTCTTCAAGACAGAGCAAAAGTGCCCAATTAAATGCTTGGAACAAGAAGGAGAATATTCAGGTAGTGAATCTTGATCTTTGAGATTGTTTGTAATTTGATGGAAAAATAGTAAATCTATGTTTAAAAAATGAAATGGAAAATTACAAAAAAAAATAGAAATCATTGGTGATTAAGTTATTTGGAAGAAACATCTCTTTTGTAGTAATTAGTGCTGAGTCGAGGAGGCAATGGGCTCCTTATGGTAAATTTTATCTTACAATATTGGGGATGGATTTGATGTTATGTTCATTTTATGTGCAAGAACCAACCATTAGAAGCAGTTTTTTCTAATTTTCCATGGTTTGTTAATGGTCATATCATTGGGATTGATAAATGGATGCAAAATTTCTCTCCTACATCCTTTAAAAGTTTAACAGCTCTTGTATGGATTAGGATGCCAAACCTTCCATTACAGTGCTGGGATGAATTAAACATTTACATAATAGCTTATATGGTTGGGAAACCATTGTTAAGTGATGGTAAAATGTTTCAGTGGGGAAGAAGAGAATTCGGAAGGATCTGTGTACGCATTAAGCTAGTTGAATAACTTCCTCTTAGTGTTTAGGTAGAAGGAAGTGCAGGCAAGTTTTACCAGAAAATTGAGTATGAGAGGATTCCAAATTTTTGCTTTGAATGTGGTAGGATCAGTCACCTCAAAAAGGATTATTTGATCATTATCAATCAGACTTCTAATCAGGTGGATTGTTCTTCAAAGAAAAGGGAGGTGGTTCATTCTAAAATTAATGATAAATCATTAGTTGATGGTTATTCTGATGTCAAAGAGGGTTATAGACCATAGGTCCATGTCAACTATGAAAGAAAAAGGAATAGAAATCAAGTTTTTTAAAAAGGAAACAACCGTACTGCTTAATTTTTTGTGGAAAAAAAAAATGGAAACATTGAAATATGCTTTAGCTGGACTTCAAACTAAACCTGTTGTTAATGCTTTAGGGGAAGAGGGCCATTGTGTTCAAGGAGTCACTCAATTATCTATTGCTCATCAAGTCCAATCTAAGGGAGAAGAACAAAGTGTTCCTGGTTCGGAAGTACTCCTGGAGGTTCTGGACAAGTCTCAGGATACATGTATCAAACCTGGTGTGGAGGTTAAAACTCATGTTCCTACTGTTATTGAAAATAAATTTTATATTTTAGATAGCTTGATTGAAGAGGAGGAAATTACTACCCCTGATGAAGTAGTAGCTACATCTCTTCATGACTTCATGGGCTCTAAAGAAATGGAATACAATAAACTAAAGAACAATATTGAGGAATCAAAAACTGATATTGGGAGCAAGGAAGATGGAACTTCTTCTTTGGTAAAGAAAAAAGGAGCTAAACAACTTAAAGGCTTGGGGCCTATAAACTCAGCTCATAGGAGTAGGAGATGTATGGAGAGAAATTGGGGAAAGCATCCCCTCAATTCAATTAATGTCTTCAATAGTTTTTTGGAATTATAGAGGAGCTAGAAAGAGAAAGGCTTCTCTATACTTAAAAGAGGTTGTGAAGAAATTTGATGTCTTCTTTTTTGGTCTGTTGGAAACAAAAGTAGTTAACATGGAGAGGAAGGATGCGGATCTTCTAATCGGTTCATATTGGGATTTTTTTCAGGTCCCATCCGAAGGGCTGTTTGAAAGTATTATGTTGTTATGGAAGGAGAATGTTGCCATGTTCTTTGTTTTGTAATCATCTAACCAATTTGTAATTTGAGATCTTGAAGTCTCAAATAATGGGAAATGGAGGGCGGCTTCTATCTATGGAAATAAGGATGTTTACAAAAGAAGAAAGATTTGTGAAAGATTGGAATTCTATTCTTGCAAGGATTTTCCTATGGTAATAGGTGGAGATTTTAATTATATTTTATCCAAGGAAGATAAAAGGGGAGGGAAGAGATTCAGTTTTTCCATAGGACCAAAGAAAATGGATATATTTTTGTCTAGCAATGATTTGCTTGAGTTTTGGTTTGTTGGTCTTAGATTTACCTGGTGTAATAATAAAACAGGGGCTGATTGGATTCTTGAATGTTTAGATAGATGTGTCATGAATTAAACTGCTTTTAGTTCTTCCCATAGATTAATGGTTAACCATTTACCTCATGTAGTAGTTGGATAGTTAGCCTATCAAATGAGGTTATTTAGTAAAGGTTCATTCATTTTATGCTTAAATTCCTGCACTTGTTTGGGTTGAGTATTATCCTATTTGTAAATCCTTATTCTTCAAGACTTAACTAGATAACCTCATGAATCATGAATGTGTTTATGGAAAAATCCATGTTGTTTGAAACTTAGTTCTTTGTGTGTAAAATCTGCATAATACTATGGTTATTGTAGTTCATATCATGAGATGTATGCATAGATTGGAGGAAATTATAGCGTGATCTATTAAATGCATAAAATATGTTTGTGTTATTGTCTATTCAAGAATGCGATGAGTTTTGGTTAAATAAAAGTTAGTGGGAAAGCGTATCTATGTTTTATTCCTTTCATACTCCAAAGAGATGCATGAGTTTAAAGAATTTTCATAAATTTTATGCAAGGTTGTGTTGTGTTTGAAAGGTGAAATCTATGTATTTTAGAGAAGTTAAGTAAATGTGTATAAGTATAGTATGATATTTTTGGGAGGGTGAAGTGGATGAATCTTGTTGTATTTATTTGTGTTGGGAAGTATACAACGTGTATATTGAAGAAAAGGTGCATAGAGTATGGAAGATGAAAAGTATTTGTTTTGAAATATAAAGTAGGTGAAACATGTGCATTTTTGGATAAGATAAATAAATGTGGTAAAGTATAATATGATATTTTTGAAGGATGAAGTAAAAGGAAAGAAAAACTTTTCACTTTTGATAGCATATTATATATCTTTCTAATATTTTACCCCGAGGTACAAGAAAAGAGAAGTAAAAGGAAAGAATAGAGAGAGGAAAAGAGAGTCCTGCTTTCTTTTATTATTTACCCAAATCAAACATTTTCTAACACAAACATTCTCTTTCTTCTCAAAACCATACATCTTCAATTTTCAAACATACACTTCTCTCTTAGCACTTACATTCATAAATCACCCTTTAAAACATACACCTATCACTTTTCCAAATCACATAAATTTAAACACAACTCCATTTTTACATAATTCAAAATACAACTTCATCTTTGTACATTACTTTTTTTAATACAAGCATAAACTCTACATCTCCAAAACTTCCAAAATATACACATAACACCCTACTTTTCTTATACAAAAATTCTACTTCTTCAAAACATACACAAATTTCACTTTTAAAACAAATACCTTTTGCCTTCCAAATTCTATACACTTTCTCTTCAATATACACTTCATATACTTCCTAATATATATATACACTACAAGATTTATCCACTTCATCCTTCAAAAATATCATATTAGACTTTACCACATTTATTTAACTTATCCAAAAATGCACATGTTTCACCTACTTTAAATTTCAAAACAAATACTTTTCATCTTCCATACTCTATGCACTTTTTCTTCAATATACACTTTGTATACTTCCCAACACAAATAAATACTACAAGATTCATCCACTTCACCCTCCCAAAAATATCATACTATACTTTTACACATTTACTTAACTTTTCTAAAATACATAGATTTCACCTTTCAAACACAACACAACCTTGCATAAAATTTATGAAAATTCTTTAAACTCATGCATCTCTTGGGAGTATGAATGGAATAAAACATAGATACGCTTTCCCACTAACTTTTATTTAACCAAAACTCATCACATTCTTGAATAGACAATAACGCAAACATATTTTATGCATTTAATAGATCACACTACAATTTCCTCCAATCTATGCATACATCTCATGATATGAACTACAATAACCATAGTATTATGCAGATTTTACACACAAAGAACTTAGTTGCAAACAACATGGATTTTTCCATAAACACATTCATGATTTATGATGTTATCTAGTTAAGTCTTGAAGAATAAGCATTTACAAATAGGATAATACTCAACCGAAACAAGTGCAGGAATTTAAGCATACAATGAATGAACGTTTACTAAATAACCTCATTTGATAGGCTAACTATCCAACAAAAATTATCCATAAAAAAAAATGATGAGAGGGAGAAGAGTGGAAGAAGAATCAATAAGAAAAGGAAGTTCATCACTTTCCTTTGTCTTGGATCTCTGGAGGGGGCGATGGAGAGGCTTCGTGTGGATTTCTCATGCTTAGATCGTGAACTGCAGCGACGTCAGAATGGAGGCTTGGACGTGTCATGTATGAGAGGAGGAGGCTTAGACGTGTTATGTATGAGGGGAGGAGGCTTAGACGTGTCATGTATGAGAGGAGGAGGCTTGGACGTGTCATGTATGAGAGGAGGGAGGCTTGGATGGTTTTTTGGGTTGAGGGAGAGGGAGAATGGGTGGTTTTGGGTTGTTGCTGAACCCTTTGACCATGGACCGTTTGTTGGACATTTGAAGGCCTTAATAATTTCCGAATTCTGTGATCTTGGGCTCATTGGATTCGTCTCGTCGAGCCGTTCGATTCGAGTATAAGCTCATCAAAATCAGAGACCGTTTGGTAACTCAAATTGCGGTTTGAACCTTCCAACAGCGCTTTGAGCCCTTGATTTGGACTCATTTGGGCTCGGATTGGGTTGATCTTGGTGTAGTTGGGTTTGTATTCCTGAGACGCTGAGTTCGACTGTAAGTTAGCTAAAATCGGAGTTCAGATGGTCTCTGAATTAATTTTTGAAGTTTCCAAACTTGATTATGCATCGAGATTCGTGCTCGATTAAGACAATTTTTGACGACGTATCAATTATTATTATATATATACTTGTGATGAGTCAAAACGGGTTAATCGGAGCCATTGAAATCGAATTCAATTTGAGGTAATTTGATTTGATTTTGATTCGATTGGTGAATTGATTTGAGACCAATAATGTATCAATTTGATCGAAAATAAATTAGATTGAGTCTATCGACATCGACGAACCAAAAATCGAGCTTGATTTGAGTTGAGTGATAGATTCGAGTCGATGCTACGTCAGTGGGCGTCCACCTAAGGGAAATCCTATTGGATGACGTCTATGCTAGGTTACGGAAACCTAGGAGCTAGATATTGATTCTGGGGAAATCAACCTCAAATAATGAGGTCAACAGTAGCTTCTGACCATTGTCCGATTCTATCAAATCTTTTGATGTTTCAGCCTTTGTTCAAAAAAGTTAATAGATTCGAAGATAGCTGGGCTACTAATAAAGCTTCAGTTGTTGTTGTAAGGCTCATTTGGCAGAAAAAATCTACAGACAACTTGTTTAATATTCTGAACTACAAAATGGAGAGATCCTTGAAGGCATTATATTAGTGGAGCAAAGCAAAATGTAGTAGTCTTTCTCAGTTGAAGGAATCCTTGTTAAAATAAATTGAGGTGCTAAAATTAAAGAAGCTACTGAGTGTGGGCTCTCGGAGGTTGAATACTGGTCTATTAAAGTTAAGCTGGGAGAATTCAACTTATCACTAGCTTGGTTGGATACATGGTGGAGACAAAGGGCTAAGGTCAAGTGGGTTTTTTTAGGGAAACTACAATAAAAAATATTTTCAGTCATATGCTTCTTCAAGAAGGAATTCTAATTTCATTGTTAAGATCAAGGATGAAATTGGGGATGTGCTAGAAGATCAACAGAAAAATTGAGGAAGTAATGGTTTAGTTTTTCCAAGGCAAATGGAATAATAGAAATTGCAAATTTGATGTCTAGATAAAATAATGGACTTTTTTAAATGAGGCTGATGTGAATCTCTTAATGAAAGGTTTTTTTGTTCAAGAACTTGAAGAAGTAATCAAGCAAAGGGGTAATTACATAGCTCCAGGTAATAATGGAATCACTTACTCATTTATTAAAGCATATTGGGAAATCATTAGAAAGTATTTTTGGAATGTTGTTAACTTTTTCCTTGAGACTTCAGAGATGGATCCTAGAAGGAAGGAGACCATTATAGTACTAATTCCCAAGGTTAGCAACCCATCGCTTCCCAACAATTTTAGGCCAATCAGTTTATGTAACACGGTTTATAAGGTGGTGACTAAGGTGCTAATGACCAGGATGGCTTCTATCATTCCTAAATTAATCTCTAAAGAGAAAGTGGCTTTTTTTAAAAGAAGATATTTCATGGATCATGTATTGATAGCTCAAGAGATTATGCACAAATTAAGGTACTCTAAATCCTCAAAAGATCTTGTTTCTCTTAAAATTGACATGGAACAGGCATATGATTCTATGGGTTGGCTGGCACTCAAAAAAGCTTTGGGATATTTTGGATTTCCTTCAAAATTTTCAAAACTTATTTTGGAGTGTGTTAAAGATCCAAAATTTTCTATTTTGATTAATGCTAATTATTCAAGTTTGATCAAAGCTGGAAGTTGATTTTGGTAAGGATGCCCCTTGTCTCCTTATTATTAATTATTTGCACTTAGTTATTAACTAATGATTTTATGGAAAAAGAGGATTCTATTGGAATCTAGGTGAGTCCAGCAGGGCCAAGGATTTCTCTTCTATTGTATGCAGATGATGTAATTATTTTTTCTGAAGCAAAGTTACAAAGTATTAAGGAAATTTAGACTGAGTTCAAATTTGGAGGGCTAACTCTTGGGAAATACTTAATAAAAATTCAAGTTATAGATCATGAATCAAAGGTCATTTGGGATGATTGAAAAATCCCACATGAAGGATTTCTGGACTTAGGTCCTTAACGATTATTTTTGTCTGGACTTCTAGATTTGGACAAGGTTTTACGTTTAAATGATTAAGCTTGAATTACCTACATCTTCATAATAAATTGAATGATTGAGATTGATTAGATATGGTTTGATGCTTAATTGCGGGCTAGATTGAAATCTGGAGTTAAAGTTTGGATAAGGGACTGGATTGGAATTTGATTAAGAGCTGGAGTAGAGTTTATTTGGGAACTCTATGATTAACAAGTGAATGATTGTCAGCCATTTGATAACAAAGAAGGGATCTTGATGGGTCCTAATGATTTTATACAAAGATGAGGTCAACACATAGTTGCTAGTAATTATTTGAGAGTTGATATTAGGAAGAAGTTACATCTATATGAATTAAAAAACAATTAGTTGGGGATGAAAAAAAATTAATATAAATATTTATTGAATTAATTATATCTCTAAAAAATACTTAAAGAACTACAATATTTTATAAAATTAAACATATTTGAAGATTAGAGCCATAATTGATATGTTATTTGATCATAAGGACATTTAAAATAGGTTTTTTGTTTTTTTAGTGCATTCAATTTAGGCTTTAAATGTTTATATTGCCCAATGCTAACCCTCAATGTAACATTTCTTAAATCTAAATGATTATGTACTTTGCTTGAAGTTGTGGCCAAAGTTACTAATGCACGTGTTAATCCAATAACATTTATGATAATAGATTAAGAAATAATGAATCATGGATGTAATTTATGATTTGATTAAGAAAATCAAAACTCTTGATAGAAAAAATTGTTTTATTTCATATCAAAGTAATAATAACATATTCATCATGGAGTTTATACTTTAACTTTATAATAAATATCATACCAAAGTTTAAAACTAATAGCTATTATGATGATTATCACTTGACCTCTAAAATTTATAATTAGTTATTGTTACAAATCTATTTTTGGATTATGATTTTGATGATAGCAAATAAATCTTGCTTTTTTCTCTATTGACTTTTCAGGACCCAATGATCGGACAAAAATCAGAATCAGCTCAAGATGGGGTAGATTAGGGTTGAGTCAGTCTTTAATTTTATTTTTTCCCTCTTGAGTCAATTGTAATCTTTGGTGTGACTAATGCTAAGTAACCATACACACACACACACTTGAGAAACTTAGAATTTTAATTTTTACTCAAATTGGCCAGGACGATATTTACATCGTCCTAGACGATCGGGCTTAAAATAGAAAATCTAATCAGGGGTTCTTAATTAAGGCAGCCGTCATTAGCCAATCGGCCTGGACGATACGTGTATCAGCCAGGACGATAGGATCAAAATAGAGAGAAATTGCTGCCAAAAACAATTAAGGTATTATGTATTTTTAGTAATCGGCCAGGCTGATCTTAGATCGGCCTGGATGATATTCACAATTATGCCTTAATTGATCAGATAATCAAGGAGGTAATTAAAGCTGATTGATACGATCATATCATCCTGGACGATTGAATTATTGGCCTAGACGATCTATTCAAAAACCTTAGTTACTTCTGGACAATAAATATCAGCTAGCACAAATTCAGGGCGATGTGCTGGACGATCGGGATCTGACATCTTGAATTCAGGGCGATCCTCTAGACGATTTTCCTCTTATTTTAACTGATCGGCCTAGACGATCATGAGATCATCCTGGATGATCAAGCCAATTTTCAATCATCCAGTTTGCATTCAGGGCGATGCTCTGGCCGATCTCATAGGATTTGTACTGATCGGCCAGGACGATGTCCATATCATCCTGGACGATATTGTCAGCAACTTGCAATTAATGAGCTCCTTTAAAGCTCTTCTATTTAAGAGTTGTTATTCAATGTTTTTTAACATCGTTGGCTACTATCTTGACCGGAGAAAACCTAAAGGGGAGAGAGAGAGAGAGAGAGAGAGAGAGAGAGAGAGAGAGAGAGAGAGAGAGAGAGAGAGAGAGAGAGAGAGAGAGAGAGAGAGAGAGAGAGAGAGAGAGAGAGGATCTTGTGAGGGGAAGCTTGTGAGGTGATTCACAAGGGTTGCTCCAAGCATTGTTCCACTTCTTCTTCACTAGAGTCTCTTATCCTTGGAAGGGTTTGGAGAGGTTAGATCCAGCAAGCGATCGAGGTTCTCTACCTGCTTCAGGAGGAAGGCTCTCTGCCTTGCAGGGTGTGGCAAAAAGAAGTGTCTGTAAAGGCTTCTCCACCTAGCTGTGGGGGCTAAAGGAGAGTCATGATTCTAGTGAAATACTTGGAGGGCACCTCCGAGTAGAGGATGTCGGTCGAGTTGACCGAACCACAATAAACCCTTGTCTTCTTATTTTTACTGCTTCCGCATTTATTTTCTTCCGCATTTTTTGTGGTGATTTGGTTTATATTTGTGCTTTGTCTAAATTTTTTTAAAATACCAATTCACCCCCCCTCTTGGTTAGCCTTGGGCCAGTTCTATAGGGCTTAACATCCCTAACGAACTTTCAAGTGGTATCATAGAGAGATTCATAAAAATTAAGTTTGAAAACTTTTTGAATTTAGATCCATGGCTAACTTTAGGAATCGTACTACACTGGAAGGGTATTCTATTACCCGACCACCTTTGTTTAATAATATCCCATTTGATTTTTGGAAAACTCGCATGTCTACGTTTTTACAATCTACTGATTATCGCATGTGGATGCTTGTTACGAATTGTTACACACCTCCAACTGGTAAACTTAACGACATTACTGTTCCATTTCCCTTTACTGAATGGACTTTAGATGATAGTGATCTGGCTCAATTGAATGCAAAATGTCTTAATTATTTTTTCTGTTCTTTAAAATCAGAAGATTACATGCGTGTTTCCACTGGCAAAAATGGTAAAGAAATTTGGGATACATTGTGTATCACTTATGAAGGCAACTAAAAGTTAAACAATCCGGTTTGAACATTCTCTTGCATGACTACAAACTTTTTCGTATGAAACCTCATGAATCAATTTCTGAAATGTATATAAGATTTACTCAGATTGTTACTTCCTTGCATGCCTTAGGAAGAGAGCTTTCAAATTTTGAAAAAGTAAACAAGATTTTACGATGCTTGCCTTCCTCTTTTAATGCAAAAATTTTTGTTATAACTGAATCTAAGGATTTGAACATGTATTTGATTGATAACTTACTTGGCTCACTCATTGCATACGAGCAAGGGGTGAATCAAAGAAATCTTGATGCAGGTGAGAAGAAATTGGAGAAAATAGTTGCACTGAAGGCGCACAAATCTGACGGGTCTGAGAGCGATGAAGTTGCCTTCATCTCAAGGCAATTCAGAAACTTTCTAAGGAAGAAGCAAAAGCATCATTGAAGAAAAGGTAAGGATAACAAATATTATAAAGGATATTTTGATGTTGTCTGTTATGAATGCAGGAATCCAGGACATGTGAAAGCCGATTGCCTTACACTTCAAGATCACTCAAGCAAGAAAAAGAATGAGGAGAAACCTAAGTTTAGGAAGGACAAGAAGAGAGTTCAAAAGGCATTCTGGGCAGAATCTAGTACTGATTCCTCTGAGACTGAACCAGAGGAAGAGACAACAAACCTATACTTAATGGGGGAAGATCATCTTGAGCAAAGCGATAATGAAGATGTATGTAAACCAACCTATGATGAATTATTTGAGATTTGTGAGAAAATCCTTGCATCATACAAAAAACTTAAGAAGACTCATGCTAACCTAAAATTGGAACTTGTAAATTTACAAAAAGAGTATGAAGTTATTCTTAAAGATCATTCAACGATTGATTCTAATCACATTGCTCTTCTTGATGAATTTGATGATTTGAACAAAAAAATACTCAGAATTAATTGATGAGAATGAAGCATCAAAAGTTTCACAAACCTCTTTTCAATCTGATTTCAAGAAATCTAAAGAGAAAGAGAAAAACATGAGGGTTGAGAATGATGTTCTGAAAAATATAAACATGAGGATCAAAAATGAATTGGATACACTTAAAAAAACTTGGATGACGCCTACTCTTGATCAAAAGCCAAGACCTAGGAAGAGGCATTATAACTCAAACCATTTAAGAAATCTTTTTCCTGGAGTTAGATGTTTCTTTTGTGGCATGCTAGGACACATCTCACACACTTGCACCGTTCACCGTAGTACACATTGGGTGTGGAGACCTAAGGTACATGATTCACGGCATACTACACCTACATTGTATTCTACTTTTCCTAAAAAGGGACCCAAACTAGTTTGGGTTCCTAAATCTGACGGTTGTTGAGTTTTGCAGGTGTGATCTCACCAAAGACCTCATGGGAGCATAGGATAATTGGACATATGGAGGCTCGTAGCTCATAATTGCTTAAACTTGCTACTTCATAATTTCTTCAAATATTTTTAATTAGTTTTATGTTATTTTTCGTTGTATGCTAGCTTTTGTTATTTTATATTGTTTTGTTTTCACATTGCTTTTATGATTGGTTTTTTATATGATTATTTTTTTAGATTTTGGAAATTTAAAACCATTGATTATCACATCTAAATCGGTGAAAGGGAGAAACACCGTTTATGGTTTCCCTCCCTCCAACCTCTTTTTTTGCATTAATTTTTTTTTCTAGACAAATATCTATCTCATATTGACAACTGGTTTTTGAAACTAAGATTTTTTTTATCTTGCTACAATAATCTATCTTGTGCATAATATCCAAAGTTCTTATATATCTTAAAAGTTAAATGAAATCTTGCCATTGCATTTATCACATGATTATGATTTTGTTTTATGGCTTGTTCATCCCTATGTTAGAGAGAGATGAAATGACTAAATGCCAATTGAAATTGCTCTGATACCAATTGAAATTGCTAGATGCCAATTGAAATTACTAGATGCGCTAAGAGGGGGTGAATTGGATGATTAAAAACTTCTTTAATGAAAAGAAATATCTTTTATGACTTTATGCGGAAGCGAATTTCATTCATAATAAAAAGATATGTAATCAATTTCATCCACACAATTAATCACAATAATAATAAATTGGGAAATAAAGTGCATAAAAAATAAAGGAAAGAACACACCAATTTATAGTGGTTCGGTCAAACCATGACCTACGTCCACTCCCCGGAGGCACCCTCCGAGTATTACACTAAATCCTTTAGTGATTCTCCTTTAGCCCCCACAGCTAGGCGGAGAAGCCCTTACACAATCACTTCCACCTTCCCCGGTGCGGCGGAGGAGCCGGGTCCTTTGACACCAATGAGATCTTTTTCTTCCCAAAACTTCCTTCAAGACGAACCTTGAATCCGATGGTACTGAGGTGCAAGCTCGCCGGAGCAACCGTTTGATCTCCTTCACACTCCCTTGAAACCCCCTCCAAGGATCTTCTCCCTCTCTCAAACTTCACCCTTTCCTCTCTCCCTTTCAAGTCCTCTCTTCAAGTTTTCTCCAAAAGAATGAAGACACAATGGCTGCCAAAGACCCTTACAAAGTCTTATGAGAGTGCTTAAATAGAGGGCTCAAAAAACCCTAAAAATACTCATTTCAGCCGTCAAATATCGTACCGTACGATCTCAAGATCGTCCAGTACGATGTGCAGAAATTGACCTGTTAGTACTGTATGATCCAGTTAGTACTGTACGAACAGTTCAATTGAAGTTCGTACTGTACGATGTCCTGTACGAAAGTGCTGTACGAACAGTTCAATAAACGGACAGATTTCCAAAATTGTCTCTGTTGATTGTATAGTACGATACAGTTTGTACAGTACGATCAACACATCAAAATTAAGCCGTTTTGATTGCATAATCTCAGGATTAACTTAGGAAATATTTCAAACATCGTACAGTACGATTATGATCGTACAGTACGATTATGATCGTACAGTACGATTATACAACTGTTCAAATTCAAATTTTTGCCTAATTTAATGGACGGCGGTCTTTCTAATTATAACAGATCGTATAGTACGATGTGTTGATCGTACAGTACGATTAGTTATATTCAAAATTAATTTTTTTTTAGGAAAAATAAATATTTTAATTTATTTCTGTTACACCAGATCGTACTGTACGAAATAAATTCGTACAGTACGATGAACAGAAAAGTTAAAATATTTATAATCATTTTTTGCTCCCTCTATGTGTGTGCATGATCAACAAACTATCATACATCATTATAATACTTGACTCAATAAATGAAAATTACAGACTCATTTAATACGACCAATTCTACGCAATCTTGAGCCTTGAATCTTCAAAGAACGATACATGATGTACCTGAAATATTAGTTAACATAGAAAGAAATATGCACTGCAAATACCAGGAGAAATAAAAGATTAATAATTATTATTTGTTATCATTAAAATCATAAACTCGGAAGCCTGAGTTGCAACAATCTCCCCCTTTTTGATGATGTCAAATAATATAGGTTGACTTTGCAAATTAAAAAAAATTTCTCCTAAACTCCCCCTCAGTAAAAGAATTACATTAAAAATTAGAGAAAAGTTTTCATTTTTTTTTTAAATTTTTGGTTTTTTTTTTAGATTAAATTAAATAACAGTAAAAATTAAATAAAATGCAACAAACTACAATACTTTCTCCCCCTTTGACATTATCAAAAAGAAGAGATAAAATAAAATATAAAATAACAACATAATAACGAAACAAAAACATACAATTAAAAAAAAGTTAAACATACAAAATAGATAAAAAAAAACATACAAAACACATAAAAAAAACACACAAACAAACCTTAACATACCTATACCTCATCATCTTGCACCTGATCTGATGATTCAGAAACTAAGTCTGCCCAGGAGACTTTTTGCTTTTTATCTTTTCCCCATATTACAAACGGTTTATTTTTACTATTTTCCTTTGTAGGAAGAGTTTTTAAGTTGGGGCATTCACGCTTCAAATGTCCGGGTTTCCTACACTCAAAGCAAATTATGTCAGAACAAAACTTAACATTTTTATAATATTTACCTCTACTCCGCTTTTGTTGATGTTCATGCTTGTGGTTCAATAGTATTTCAAATTTATTTGTTATCGATGATATCTCCTTGCTTTCATCGTCTACTAAGCCATATTCATCTGTGTGTTTGGCTTTTAGCACAATTGTCTTCTCATCACCTGCATCCAAAAATCTTTGACTCACACTTTGCTCGTAGGCAATGAGTGAGCCGATTAGATTATCTATAGAATAAGCATTCAAATCTTTTGATTCACATATTTCCATGACTTTGGTATCAAATTTATCAAGTAAAGAACGTAGAATTTTACTAACTTTTTCAAAGTTTGAAAGTTCTCTACCTAAATCATGCAATGACATCACAATTTGATTAAATCTAGTAAACATGTCTAAGATAGTTTCATATGGCTTCATGCTGAAAAGTTCATAATCACGCATTAGAATATTCAATTTAGACTGTTTGACTTCACTAGTACCTTCATACGAAATGCATAATCTATCCAAATTTCTTTCCCAGTAGTACATGTAGAGATTCTCATGCAATCATCAGAATTTAATGCACAGAAAAAACAATTTAAACATTTAGCATTTAGTTGTGCATTGACTAGTTCTATTCTACTCCATTCAGTAAAAGGAATATTAATTTTGACTCCATCTATCATACGTGAAGGTACAGAATAGCCAGTTTGAATCATATTCCACATTCGATAATCAATTGACTGCAAAAATGTTGACATGCGAATTTTCCAAAAATTAAAAGAAATATTTTCAAATAAAGGTGGTCGTGTGATACAATAACCTTCCGCAATGTTACGATTTCCAAAATATGCCATGATCAATTTTTTCAAGGTTTTCTAAAACACTATTTTTTAAACCCGCTCTGATACCAATTGAAATTGCTAGATGCCAATTGAAATTACTAGATGCGCTAAGAGGGGGTGAATTGGATGATTAAAAACTTCTTTAATGAAAAGAAATATCTTTTTATGACTTTATGCGGAAGCGAATTTCATTCATAATAAAAAGATATGTAATCAATTTCATCCACGCAATTAATCACAATAATAATAAATTGGGAAATAAAGTGCATAAAAAATAAAGGAAAGAACACACCAATTTATAGTGGTTCGGTCAAACCATGACCTACGTCCACTCCCGGAGGCACCCTCCGAGTATTACACTAAACCTTTAGTGATTCTCCTTTAGCCCCCACAGCTAGGCGGAGAAGCCCTTACACAATCACTTCCACCTTCCCCGGTGCGGCGGAGGAGCCGGGTCCTTTGACACCAATGAGATCTTTTTCTTCCCAAAACTTCCTTCAAGACGAACCTTGAATCCGATGGTACTGAGGTGCAAGCTCGCCGGAGCAACCGTGTGATCTCCTTCACACTCCCTTGAAACCCCCTCCAAGGATCTTCTCCCTCTCTCAAACTTCACCCTTTCCTCTCTCCCTTTCAAGTCCTCTCTTCAAGTTTTCTCCAAAAGAATGAAGACACAATGGCTGCCAAAGACCCTTACAAAGTCTTATGAGAGTGCTTAAATAGAGGGCTCAAAAAACCCTAAAAATACTCAATTCAGCCGTCAAATATCGTACCGTACGATCTCAAGATCGTCCAGTACGATGTGCAGAAATTGACCTGTTAGTACTGTACGATCCAGTTAGTACTGTACGAACAGTTCAATTGAAGTTCGTACTGTACGATGTCCTGTACGAAAGTGCTGTACGAACAGTTCAATAAAAGGGCAGATTTCCAAAATTGTCTCTGTTGATCGTATAGTACAATACAGTTCGTACAGTACGATCAACACATCAAAATTAAGCCGTTTTGATTTCATAATCTCAGGATTAACTTAGGCAATATTTCAAACATCGTACAGTACGATTATGATCGTACAGTACGATTATACAACTGTTAAAATTCAAATTTTTTCCTAATTTAATGGACGGCGGTCTTTCTAATTATAAAAGATCGTATAGTACGATGTGGTGTTCGTACAGTACGATTAGTTATATTCAAAATTAATTTTTTTTCAGGAAAAATAAATATTTTAATTTATTTCTGTTACACCAGATCGTACAGTACGAAATAAATTCGTACAGTACGATGAACAGAAAAGTTAAAATATTTATAATCATTTTTTGCTCCCTCTATGTGTGTGCATGATCAACAAACTATCATACATCATTATAAGACTTGACTCAATAAATGAAAATTACAGACTCATTTAATACGACCAATTCTACGCAATCTTGAGCCTTGAATCTTCAAAGAACGGTGCATGATGTACCTGAAATATTAGTTAACATAGAAAGAAATATGCACTGCAAATACCAGGAGAAATAAAAGATTAATAATTATTATTTGTTATCATCAAAATCATAAACTCGGAAGCCCGAGTTGCAACAAGAGAGAGATCCTATTTTCTAATATTTGGAGGATATACTCATAACTAATAGTCTTTTTAAGTGTTTTTGTTAAAGAGAATTTAGCTTGAAAAAATTAAGAGGGAAAATGGAAAAGATGCAAATTTGAAATGAAAAATATATATACATAAATGTGTATAAAAAATCAAGATGTTCAAAGAGCTAAATCAAAGATACAAGAGGCGTAAAATGAGCCCACTAAATACAAGCTATTATCTCTTTTCTAAACTCTTAAAACTTAGAAAACTCATTGGTTATTTGATACTTTCAAAGGATTGATTTCAAATTCCATGATTGAGACAAATTACTTTGTTATATTATTTATAAGATATTTTCTTTGTAACCAAGTTTTGATTCGATCTTCTTTTTACCCAGTAAACTTTTTCTGAGTTAGACCTTTTTGTTACAATTCTATTTTTCATGGCTTATGTTTTGATGATTGACAAACACTGTTTCTCTTGGACTGCTTGTTGCTTCTAACTTTTTAGGAATCGAAGATCGGACGATCAAGAAGAAGCCAGTCCAGGATAGCGTAGGTTTAGGGTTGAGTCAGTCTGTACTTTTGTTTTTTACTTCTTGAGTCTACTTGTAATGGTGAAAGAGACTGATGCTAAGTAACACTTCACACAGACATTTGAGAGACTTAGAATTTCAGTTTTTACTCATATCGGCCAGGACGATTTTTGGATCGGCCTAGACGATCAGGCTTAAAACAGAAAGTCTATATAAGGATTCTTAATTAAGGAAGCCAACATTAACAAATCGGCCTGGACGATATGTGTATCGGCTAGGACGATAATCTCAAAATAGAAAGAAGTTGTCGCCATAGATAATTAAGGTATAATGTATTTTTAAATTATCGGCCAGGACGATCATAGGATCGGCCTGGACGATATTCACAAATTATGCCATAATTGTTCAGGAAATCAAGGGAGTAATTAAAGATGATTGATATGATCATATCGTCCTGGACGATCCCACGATCGGCCAGGACGATCCAGATAAAAACCTTAAGTTACTTCAGGATGATAAGTATCGGCCAGCTCGTATCCAGGGCTATTGTCAGGATGATTTTCCTCTGATTTGAACTGATCGGCCAGGACGATCATGAGATCGGCCTGGACGATCAAGCCAATTTTTAATCATCCTGCTTTGCATCTAGGGTGATGCCCTGGCTGATTTTCATTGATTTGTACTGATCGGCCAGGTTGATGTCCATATCGGCCTGGACGATATAGTCGGCAACTTGAAATTAATGAGCTCCTTTGAAGCTCTTCTATTTAAGAGCTCTTGTTCAATGTTTTTAAGAACTTTTGGCTGCTGCCTTGACTTGAGAAGACCTTGAGGAGAGAAAGAGAGAGAGGGAGAGAGAGAGAATCTTGTGAGGGGGAGCTTGTGAGGGGATTCACAAGGGTTGCTTCAAGGATCGCTCTACTTGTTCTTCGTCTAGAGTTTCTCATCTGTGGAAGGGTCGGTAGAGGTAAGGAGTGTTGACCTCATTTTTGTATGAGGTCACTAAGACCCTTCCAGAATCCAGATCTGATCCTAGACCCTAGGATCCACTCTAGACTTTAGGATCCTTCCTAGAGCCAGACCTTAGGATCCTTCTAGATCCAAGACCTTAGGGCCTACTCTAGAGCTTAAGATTTTTCCATATCCAGATCTTAGAATCTCTTTAGATTCTAGGACCAATCCAGACTCAAATCAATCCCTACCCTTGATTAATTCAAACTTCAAATCAATCTGAACTCCATTCAAGTTAAATCCAAATTAATTCAAATTTCAAACATATCTACACTTTGACTCAATCCACTTGAGAATCCAAATTTCAACCCAGACTTTGATCCTACCCTTAATCTAGCCTTGACCCTATCCATCCATCAACAATCACAACATGATTGTAAATGGTTTGGATATTTCAATTTTAATTATTCAAACCTGAAATTCATTTCAAATCCAGAAATCCAGACTCAAATCCTAAGTCTTAAGGCCTTGTCCTAAAGACCCTTTTTAGAGATTTTTCAAACATTTCAAAACCCAGTCAAATGGTCTCTGATTCAGGGTCTATCACTTGAAAAGTGATAAGACAGGTCTCTAGAGGTTACCCTCCAACTTTGAGCTCATTCTGAGGTCTCTAACCCTAGAATCTGAGTTAAAATCCAAAGGCTGTAAAACCTTCAAATATTTACATCCTATGCCACTGAACCTAACCCCTTTGAGATCTTGACCTTGGAATCCTTATCAAAGTCTCCAATCACTTCCAGACTCTTGATTTTAACCCATTGAGCAGTAAACTGCATTTTCCAGACTCATTTTTGACCATAGTTGACCAATAGGTCAAAATTGACCAAAATACCCCTATGGGGCTCAAATAGGGATTTCAAACCAAATGAGCTCCAAATTGAATGCAACCACCTTTAACAAGTTTCAAATGTCATTTCAAATATTTTGAACCTATTCCCAACCCCTGGGTCAACCTGGTTGACCAAGTCATTAGGTTTGACCCAAGAGGCCCTTTAAGGGTCCAAATAGGTGTTTTGACCCAAATGACTTCCCTAGCTCATGCAACCACTTCTATTGGTCTTAAAATATCATTTCAAACCTGCTGAGCCCAAACCAAGACTCCTGATCAGCCTGGTTGACCAAGTCAACCTAGGTTGACCAAACAGGCCCTTAAGGGTTCAAATAGTGATTTTGACCAAATTGACCCCTCCAAACCCTGGGACCACATCCAATAGACTCAGGATGACATTTTGAATATGTTAAATTTGTTTCCAGCCCCTGATCCCAACTGGTTGATCAAGTCAATCAGTTTTGGCCTAAAAGCCCATTAAGGGCCCATTAAGCCTTCTTGATTCAATTGACATGCATGACTCTTGGAATCACCCTCCAATCCACCTAATCAGCCCATTTGGACATCCTTGGTGCAATTACATAAACCCTTGATTGGGTTGACTGGTCAACAAGTCAACTCAAGGATCAAAGGACCATTTTCATAGTCAAACCCTTCAACCCATTGAACCTAGCCCAAATTAAACTCAACCAGCCATTGGGAGGGACCTCACAGCCTGCTTTGATGCCAACTCAGCAGGTCTTGACCCCATTGACCAGTCAAACAGTCAATGGGAATTCAAATGGGCTCACCCGGTCAAACCCATTTGAACTCTTTGTCATTCCCATCTCAGGCCAGCCCAAGCATTGATTTTGATTCTAGAGACTTCCTTAAACCTGGCCTGGACTCCCCCAGCTGCTGGCATGGCTCTAGACCTGAGCTATCAACCCAGTGGTCCCCCTATGCTTGAAAAGGACTCCAAGTCGTTTTCACCTGAGGCAGCCGCTCCTCCTATCCCCTATCAGTCTGGAACAGGTGTCCATCATCCCAGCACTCTCCCTGATCAATCCCCACCGTCCCTTTAGGCTCCACACTCGTGAATAGGCAAGAGGGATGAATCCCACTGATTCAAAGTGATCTTGCATCCCAGACATCTCCCAGAGCATCTTGAGTTTCGTTTTGATTTCTCTAAGCCCTACCATCATTTTCCCATCGGTTTTTGGTGTTTTGAAGCTGCCGGCGGCGAGATCGGTGCTTGACCGAGAGCCACTTCCATTCAAACTCCTCTAACTCCGTTTCCAGTGATCCTCCAAGCTTGAAGCCTGAAGGAGATCAACACGTGGACAATCTACAAGTTCAACCGTGGTAAAATCAACCAAATCGATCCATTTTTCGGTGATAAATCCTAAACCCTAGTTTGTTTTCTAGTTTTTTAAATAACACATTCAATAGTGCATCAAATGCCTTAAAAATTATTCCCCATCCTTATTTGGACTCTAATACACATCTGTCAAAGGTTTGGCATCATTTGGTTGAGTATTTTGCGAAAACAAAATAAAAAATGAGTTAGGGTTCGCGGTGTTGGCTGGAGGAGGAAGACAGGTCGTCAGCCGTTGGATCTCCACTGATTAGATCAACGGCTGTGATTGAACCTGACTTAAAATTCATTTTAACCATGATTTAGCTAGATCCTCGTCGGGCTAAATCTTGGCCGTTGATCCAAACCGCGGGGATCAGATCTACCGTCTGATCATTCTGGATCGAGTTCAATACCGCGGGTTGGATCCTAGCCGTCCGATCTCTTCTACGATCGATCCGACGGCGTAGATCAATGCCGCACTGGATAAGTGGCGGGTCCCGCGTGACCGCCGCCGTCCGCGTGGCTGCATCCTCTCCCGCCGCGTGTCCCAGTCAGCGCCGCCGTTTGACTGGGTATTTAAAACATCTAAATAAATTCAAAAAATCCCCTGAACTTCAAAAATTCACCAGAATTTCAATTCTGATCCATTTTTAGAGTTCTTGGGCTTGTTTTGTTTGTATTTTCAAGTACTTTACTTTAAAAATAATTAAAAATTATTTTAAGAAGTATTTAAGTATTAATTTCATTAATACAGAAAACCCTATTTTAATTTTTAAATAATAAATATAAACTATTTTTATCTGAATTTTGGCTGAGGTGTAATAGAGCATAGGGTTGGTCTCCTGTAATTTTCCTAAGTCATTTTGATGCAATATCATTTAGTTTATGAACTTACAAAAATCTAGATCAAAATTTGATTCATATTTTTGGAAATTCATAAACAATTTAATTCAAATCCAAATCTTATCAGGTTAGAGTTCTATGAGATCAGTGTAAAGTCTTCCTTTCACTGAAAATAGGTTTAGATCTTGATCATGTATGGTTTAGTTAAAATCCACCTTCAATATCATGCTTAACCTAGTTTAATTAACCAATAAATTGTGCATGATCATCATATCAAATTAGATTGACTCTTGATTTAGAGATATTGATATGCATATGCATAGATATATATCCCAAGATCATTTCATTCTAACTTGATGTATCTATTCCTCTATGGTAAGTTGTTTAAGTTTATAGGTCATTAAATGACCTATAACTATAATAATTCACTATAATCCTTCCAGAGAACATTAGGAGCACTTTTATGGTTTATTGTTTGTGTTGATGTGATTGTAAACTAGTGTCCAAGGGTTAGAAGAATATTGATTGCTATCCTAAAATCTAGTGACACTAAGGACAACAATTAAGGACCCGGTCTTAGCCAACTTAGATCAATCTAGGAAGAACTACATACATCCTTTTTGGGATAAAACCAAACATATAAAACTAGTTTCATGTACCCAATGATTAAACTCACTTTGATTTGACATTAATTGATCTCAAGATAACTAGTAGATTTAGGTGTTTTTTCTCTTTAAAAGTTTTAATGTTCAATAAATTACAATAAATAAAAAAAAATTCTTTGAAAGCCTAAATCAATCTTAATCAACCTTAATCGACTCTTACCAATCATATAGCAAAGTCATAATCATTCTAAATTAAGACTCAAGGCCTTTAATTGAACAAAAATTCATTAAATATCCAAAACTTCAAAAATTCATAACTAATTGTAGAAAATTCCAAATCAATCAAACTCAGTGGCTAATGACTCTAATTAAAATCTAGTATTTTCAAAAAATTTCAAACCCCCAAAATCTGGTCAAAGTCAAAAAGTCAACATTTTGGTCAACTATAGGTCAAAACTGGGTCAAAACTTCTAAAAATCATAACTTTTGATAGAAAACTCCAAATTGAATGTGCCACATGTCTAACAACTCATAATTAGGTCTAGTATTTTAATAAAATACAATTTTTTAGTATTTGAGCTTAATCATAAATTCAACTTTTAACCCTTTAATTAAGTGATTAAAATATTCAAAAATTCATAAAAATTCCATAATCATTCTAAAATTCAGAAAATATTGGTTTAATGCTTAAAATACTTAACAAATCCTTTAAAACTCAACAACCACCCTAAAGTTGAAGTTTATTGGCTGGACTACTCCGGGCTGCGGGGCTAAGTGTCATAAGGAGGCTGGTTCCTCGAGCCTGGTGGCACAACGCCACGAATGAATTCTAAGGGGTGTCAAACCTTAAAATGGATTAATTCTTAATTATTTAACATCTTAAAAATCTCTAATTCAATTACATTAATTTGGTTTATCGGCTGGACTACTCCGGCTGCGGGGCTAAGTGTTCTAAGGAGGCTGGTTCCTCGAGCCTGGTGGCACAACACCACGAATCAATTAATGGCAAACTTAAATTAATCAAGCTTTTAAAATCAGTAACTAACTCATTTTTATATTAATCCACTCCTTTAATTCCAACCAATTTAAATAACTTAATTAACCCCGATTGCTACTAGGTAACCCAAGCCTACGAGGCTATTAGCTTAGCCCCAAGGAAGGTGAAATAAACTTCACGGCCTCGGTGTGAAACAAAGGTAGCAATCAATCAACTTCTAAAATATATTTAATTAAAATTCTTAATTCATTAATATTTAAATTTTAATCTAAACCCCCTTCTAAGCCTTAACAAACCCAAACTTTTAGACAACATTAACTAATCACCTACTTCAGGATCTATCCCAGCCACACGACCCTTCTCACACACTTTAGATGATGTGCTAGGACAACCAACTCTAGATCTAGGTTAGGCCGGTGTTTACTTTACTGCTGTGTGCCAGATTTTTTGTAGTTTTCACTGCATGTTGTGGATGAAATTGATTTGCTGTGTCTGCTTACTTTTTCTGTACTCTGTGGATGGATTGATGTGTTTGGCGACTAGATTACCCTTAGGTTAGGTACGTTCTGGATGTTGACACAGCTTTCTACAAGTGGCCACGCTCATGCAGGGCAATATAAAAAGGGGGCAAATAAAAATGCATAAATATTATAAACTCTTTGCACAGGTGCTTCAGCTGCTAAAGCCCCCCAAATCATAAAAAGAGCGTGGCCAGTGTGTTTACTTTCTTTTCTGCTCATATACAACTGCTTGAAAATAACTGCTTTTTATATATTAATTGCTTAGGATAACCCAGCAGGTGAGTCTAGATTTTTATTTTGATATCAATGTAATTTGTGTAAGTGTCAAGTGTTGTGAAAGTTGATTTTGAGTTGGGATATATAGATCCAAAGCTTGGATTCCAAAGAGGAAAGGATACCTCTTTAGAGAACACTCCTTTTCCATTTGGAAGTCCAAATTTGGATCATACCTTTTCCTTACCCAAAGAGGAAAGAGTGGCCTTCCCCTTAAAGGAAGTGCCCTCTTATCCATTTGGGTAATCCACTACGAAGATTCTAAGAAGACTGAAGAAAAGGAGTCCAAAGAAGAATGAGATTGAAGATTTGAAGATTTGAAGATTAAGAGTATCCCACTCAAAATAACTTGCGTCATTACTAGGTTTAGAATCCGGGTTGTTGTCAGTGGTGCCCGGCCACTTTACTTTATGTAATATTCTGGTTTGTAATAAGCAAGGCAATTCTGCCTATGGACATTTATTAATTAATTTGTATTTGATGTGATGATTTGATTGCCTTTAGGATTACTTATTTTTACTAGTTTTTTTGGCGATTGCATGCCGCTCTTTGTTTTCGCCTGGATACGCGAGACTCGTGAGGGTGTGAAACTTTTCTACTCATAATTTTAAAAGTCTAAAATTTTAGTGAGTCTAAATAACATAGAAAGATAACGAATATAGGGAATTAGCCGGGGATCGCCACCGGGGTCGCATGCATATTTTTGCATTCTTATTTCCTTTTTTTAGACCCTTCCCCGCCTGCGGGTAGAGTCCGGATAGTCTGACCTATGAGGACGAGGTGCCGGACCTGGGGAAGTACAGTCTTCTAAAAAATTATTTTATAAGCCTGTTTTTTAAAATTTCAAGCATATTTGATTTGAGGTTGTTAACCAGCATGCATTGCATTAGATACAAATTAAAAGAGTCAAAATTTTAATTTCATAGTCCTTAGTATTTTAGCACCCAACATAAGTCAAAGGGGCCAATTAGAAGAATCTCTAGATGTCAGCCCCGCCTCCCCAAAACTTTAATTATAACATCCCTACCACTCTTTCATAAAAGACCGGACTCATCTCTTTTAAATCGGTTAGGTGGTTAGCTGGCTCCACAATCCAGGCCGGGGTAAGTCCAGACCTTGCACTGCATTAGTTAGGATCGGACGACTGTGGTCCAATGTCCAAAATATATTTAGGTTCCGGGGCAGATCTTTGATTATAAGACCCCAAATTTCGGGAATATAGTCCCAAATTTCTAATAAAATACTTAACTCTAAATAAATATCATTTCATTCCAAAACATAAAGCCCAACACTTAAATTAAGTTGGGACACTTCCGGATGGTTCTGGAATCTTAAAATGTCCCCTACCTCTCCTCCTTTAACTCCGTTAATAACTGCTCAATTTTGATTCATTCCCTTTTGAGTTTCCAAAATTCACTTCTCTTTTTGATATCACTCCTAGAAATTCTAACAAAATTTTACCGTTATTTTAATCGAGAGTTTTCGTAGGAGACCTCATTTTCTTACGATGTAATTAACTACGAGGGCTTGCGCTCGTAGGAGATTTTGAACCCCACACACCTGATTTTAAAAAGAAAAAAATTAATTTCTAAAACTTCATTAGATTTCTTTGGGAAAACCTAAATACTAGTGATCATTGTTATCATATTCAAAGAATTATCATCGAATGATATTTTATCCCTTCGGGGAGATACATCTTTCTTTGATAAGGTTTTGGATGTGAACCTAACGATCACAATTCTTGAATATTGTAGCTGGATATTCAGTTGAACCTCATTTTGACCCTTCAGGGCCATATGAAGTTCTCTTTAGCATCCGGTCATAATATTTAAGATGAATTTCGTAATTCTAAATCTGAATACCGTTATGAAATTTTATTCTCACCTCTCGAGGTGATATACTTTTTCTAACGAAATAATTCGATTTTAGAATTTAATTTTAAGTCTCAAAGAAACCCAATATTTTTAAAATATGTTTTCAAAATTCCACCAACAAATAAAATGGCACGCCCGGTGGGACAAATCTCTCTCTCCATCTTTAATAATGGCAAAATTTTGTTTCATCGGTAGTCTTAACTACCTTTCTTCCGTTGGTCCCTCTACCCATTTCTTTCTTGGGTGAGTGTGGCCAACATCTAAAAGAAAATACCTTTCAAGTAGAGAGGCGAGTGATGAAATCTTTGTCTAAGCCGGGCTTTGACATTTTGCCTCCAAGTTAATTGGTAGAGCAAAGGAGTTAAGCCAGGTTCCTTGAATATTCTCAATCAATTTTGTAAACTCTCTTATTGGGTAAAAACTCAACATATTGAGGTTCAAGATTTAGAGAAAATTAATCATGCTTAAAATTCAAATTTTAATTCAAAATTGACTAACTCAAACCACTTTTCCTTAATTCCAGGATATTTAAATACTCAAATGGCTAGGGAAACTTATCTTCTCCCTGGATAGAAACTTGACAATAGAAGGAATTACCTCTGGCAACTTGATCCAGTTTGGGATAGAATTTCAAAACTTCAAGTTATCAGTCAACGGAGAAGAAATGATTGATCTCTCTACTGGAATACAAAGGGATGTCCCCCTAGTCGAGATTACTTTAGGGTCAGGAGTTGACTCCCCCATCTCTATGATGGTGGTCGTTGTCGCCCCTTCGACCACTGTGCCCTCTACTCAGGAGGATAAGAATCGAGAATCATTAAAAATGGAAGAATTACCATCTCAACCTGAGATTGGGTCAAGTTCTAACACCCCTATTGCCAGTAAAAGTAAGCGGAAGAAATACCTTAAAAGGGTTAAGAAGAAGGTTGCTAAGGCCAAAAAGACTGCTAAGGTAGAAGCCTTGAAACAAGCTAAATTTGAGGCCAATCGAGAATTTGTTGCTCCTTACACCTACCCCCTCCATGGTGGAAATGTTTTCCACCCTACTCCTGTTATTCAAAGGAGGGAGGTTGTGAAAATGAGAGCACAATCTCCAATACACCTTCTTGACTACTACACAGAGAGAATCAATCAAGAAAGAGCTAAGCAATCACCTGTAATAAATCATAGGCCCCTAGTTGAAGGTTATGACCCATCCACTCTATTAGATGAAGTTTGGTCACGTTACTACACGTGCCCTACTATATCATCTGTAGAGGAGGAGGTGCAGAAACCACCCGGGGTGCCACTCTCATAATTGCTAGGTCACTAGTAATTAGAAGGGAATAATGATGGATCTGAGATCTTATCAGATAGTGATACCATTTGAATTTAACTTTTAAAAGGGGTCCTATCGCGATAGATCCTTAGATTGAGATGATGCAGCACTAGTTAGGGGTAGTGCAGATCCCACAACAATCTCTTTCTCTTAAGAGATTGTGGAAATATAATTTACATTGATTGGGCCTTGCCACCTGGACTTGCTATTTTGAAGGAAATCACATTATTTCTCAAGTGTAATGGGTTCAAATTTTTAAGATAGTTGATCCATCTTTTTAATGAAAATTCACCTCTACTTTAAATCAAAAATAGGAGAGAGTTGTGATTGACCCCACTGTATCTTTAAAGGCCCCTCCCTCCCACCGCTTCTGCGGGTTGATTTGATTTTTGAATTAAAATTTGTATCAAACTTAAGTTGGTTTTAGAAATGAGAATCTTCTTAGTCTTCTCGTGATTTTTCATCTTATAGGCTTCTCTTCCATGTTCTAAATCTATTCAATGATTTTCAAAGTCAAGTTGATATTTTCTTATCAAAAGATTGGGTCCAATTTGGGGATTATTCTTCCTTGGATAAGAGAATGAATTTCCTTCTCTTATACTTGCGATATAATCCTGGATTTAAAAAAAGGAGCAATTATTTTAAGGTTTTAAAGAAAGTGAAGCCTCTTGTTAAAAAAATTCAAAGGATGCACAAAGTGCATTAAAAAAATTCAAAATCAAAAGAAGCATAAAGTGCGCCAAAGAAATAAAAAGATGTGCAAAGCATGTCACAAAAAAAAAGTGAAAGAGGCTTCCTTCTTTTTAAATTCTTAAATCTCAAAGAGCCCGATCATTTTTAATAGCTTGACTTTGAAAAATCTTGAATCTAGATTTATTGTCATGCTTGGACTGTTTATTAGATAGAAAATTCTATGCAAGAGAATTGAAAAGGTTAAATTTCTCGATCCAACTTAAATCCTTTTGAAATTAATTTTAATTCAAACTTTCTACAAGGGAGAACTTAGTTCAGTTTCTATGAAATTTGATTCGGGTCAACAAAATCAAAAACCCTTGGCTCTTTTCGGGTCAATTGGGGTCACTCTACTTCTTACTATACTTTTGAATTTGTTCCCACTTGTCATTTTGACAGGGTCCAAATGATTAAGAGGAAATTTTCAATAAAAAGAATGAATCTTCTATTCTCGATAAGAATTCAAATCCCATTCTCAAGAGATATATGTGAATCTTTAAACATAGGCATCATTTCTTTTAAGATCCACTATGTAAAATAACACTCTATGCTGGGTCCAAGGTTGTTCTCACATAGAGGTGTGTTTTACATCACTGAAATTTTCTTTTCAAAATTGAGTCACAACTGAGTAGAGTGCCCAACTCAGATTGGCGGAGCTTGAAGGCCTTGAAGAAAGTTGTTTTGAACTCAATAAAATTTGAAATTACATAAGTCACGTATGATTCAAGCTCGTTATAAATTGTGTCACCTCAGGGCTTTCCAAGTAGGAGACTTGGCTATAGCCCTTTCGAGACCAATTTTAGTCCACCATAAGATTAATGGAAGTTTTGAATCAATGTTGACTGGATCGTCCACCAGAGATGATCTATAAGGGAGGTTCATGACAATTGATTAATTTTGAAGATGCCACCAGATGATTCATTTCATTTGGGTGGTTCTTTAAGAAGTTTCATGCATGATGAGGATCAAGTTAAACATCAAATTCACCCCTTAAAATTCATAGAAATCAAATCAAGTTAAAAATCATCAATCAATTGTTTTCAATTCTCTTTTCCTCAAGGTTAGGTCCTTCCTTCCCTTAGGATTAGACCCGCTAGTGGTGGAGTACGCCCTCCGTGGCACCACCCTGGCATTTGTCCCAGGGATTAGTGGTGGAGTACGCCCTCCGTGGCACCATCTTGATTCCCATTCGCTAGTGATGGAGTACGCCCTTCGTGGAACCATCCTAGTTTGCCAGTTGAGGTCCTCTGTGTGGAGCAAGTTTCCTCCCCACATGACCATTCGCTAGTGATGGAGTACGCCCTTCGTGGCACCATCCTAGTTTGCCAGTTGAGGTCCTCTGTGTGGAGCAAGTTTCCTCCCCACATGACAATTCGCTAGTGGTGGAGTACGCCCTTCGTGGCACCATCCTAGTTTGCCAGTTAATCTGCCTATTAGGAGTAAGTCTTCTATCAGCATCCTATAGGCCTAAGGTTGGGTGATGCCCTTCCTTAGACCCAAGGCTAGGTATTCCCTACCTTGGTTTCCAGTTGATCCGTCTACTAGGAGTAAGTCTTCTATCAGCATCCTGTAGACCTAAGGTTGGGTGATGCCCTTCCTTAGACCCAAAGTTAGGTATTCCCTACTTTGGTTTCCAGTTAATCTGCCTATTAGGAGTAAGTCTTCTATCAGCATCCTATAGGCCTAAGGTTGGGTGATGCCCTTCCTTAGACCCAAGGTTAGGTATTCCCTACCTTGGTTTCCAGTTGATCCGTCTACTAGGAGTAAGTCTTCTATCAGCATCCTGTAGACCTAAGGTTGGGTGATGTCCTTCCTTAGACCCAAAGTTAGGTATTCCCTACTTTGGTTTCCAGTTGATCCGTCTACTAGGAGTAAGTCTTCTATCAGCATCCTGTAGACCTAAGGTTGGGTGATGCCCTTCCTTAAACCCAAAGTTAGGTATTCCCTACTTTGGTTTCCAGTTAATCTGCCTATTAGGAGTAAGTCTTCTATCAGCATCCTAAAAGCCTAAGATTGGGTGATGCCCTTCCTTAGACCCAAGGCTAGGTATTCCCTACCTTAGTTTCCAGTTGATCCATCTACTAGGAGTAAGTCTTCTATCAGCATCCTGTAGACCTAAGGTTGGGTGATGCCCTTCCTTAGACCCAAAGTTAGGTATTCCCTACTTTGGTTTCCAGTTAATCTGCCTATTAGGAGTAAGTCTTCTATCAGCATCCTATAGGCCTAAGGTTGGGTGATGCCCTTCCTTAGACCCAAGGTTAGGTATTCCCTACCTTGGTTTCCAGTTGATCCATCTACTAGGAGTAAGTATTCTATCAGCATCCTGTAGACCTAAGGTTGGGTGATGCCCTTCCTTAGACCCAAAGTTAGGTATTCCCTACTTTGGTTTCCAGTTGATCCGTCTACTAGGAGTAAGTCTTCTATCAGCATCCTGTAGACCTAAGGTTGGGTGATGCCCTTCCTTAGACCCAAAGTTAGGTATTCCCTACTTTGGTTTCCAGTTAATCTGCCTATTAGGAGTAAGTCTTCTATCAGCATCCTATAGGCCTAAGGTTGGGTGATGCCCTTCCTTAGACCCAAGGCTAGGTATTCCCTACCTTGGTTTCCAGTTGATCTGTCTACTAGGAGTAAGTCTTCTATCAGCATCCTGTAGACCTAAGGTTGGGTGATGCCCTTCCTTAGACCCAAAGCTAGGTATTCCCTACTTTGGTTTCCAGTTAATCTGCTTATTAGGAGTAAGTCTTCTATCAGCATCCTATAGGCCTAAGGTTGGGTGATGCCCTTCCTTAGACCCAAGGCTAGGTATTCCCTACCTTGGTTTCCAGTTGATTCGTCTACTAGGAGTAAGTCTTCTATCAGCATCCTGTAGACCTAAGGTTGGGTGATGCCCTTCCTTAGACCCAAAGTTAGGTATTCCCTACTTTGGTTTCCAGTTTATCCGCCTACTAGGAGTAAGTCTTCTATCAGCATCCTGTAGACCTAAGGTTGGGTGATGCCCTTCCTTAGACCCAAAGTTAGGTATTCCCTACTTTGGTTTCCAGTTAATCTGCCTATTAGGAGTAAGTCTTCTATCAGCATCCTATAGACCTAAGGTTGGGTGATGCCCTTCCTTAGACCCAAGGCTAGGTATTCCCTACCTTGGTTTCCAGTTGATCCGTCTACTAGGAGTAAGTCTTCTATCAGCATCCTGTAGACCTAAGGTTGGGTGATGCCCTTCCTTAGACCCAAAGCTAAGTATTCCCTACTTTGGTTTCCAGTTAATCTGCCTATTAGGAGTAAGTCTTCTATCAGCATCCTATAGTCCTAAGGTTGGGTGATGCCCTTCCTTAGACCCAAGGTTAGGTATTCCCTACCTTGGTTTCCAGTTGATCCGTCTACTAGGAGTAAGTCTTCTATCAGCATCCTGTAGACCTAAGGTTGGGTGATGCCCTTCCTTAGACCCAAAGTTAGGTATTCCCTACTTTGGTTTCCAGTTGATCCGTCTACTAGGAGTAAGTCTTCTATCAGCATCCTGTAGACCTAAGGTTGGGTCATGCCCTTCCTTAGATCCAAAGTTACGTATTCCCTACTTTGGTTTCCAGTTAATCTGCTTATTAGGAGTAAGTTTTCTATCAGCATCCTATAGGCCTAAGGTTGGGTGATGTCCTTCCTTAGAATTAGGGCTAGGTATTCCCTACCTTGGTTTATAGTTGATCCGTCTACTAGGAGTAAGTCTTCTATCAGCATCCTGTAGACCTAAGGTTGGGTGATGCCCTTCCTTAGACCCAAAGCTAGGTATTCCCTACTTTGGTTTCCAGTTAATCTGCCTATTAGGAGTAAGTCTTCTATCAGCATCCTATAGGCCTAAGGTTGGGTGATGCCCTTCCTTAGACCCTAGGCAGGTATTCCCTACCTTGGTTTCCAGTTGATCCGTCTACTAGGAGTTAAGTCTTCTATCAGCATCCTGTAGACCTAAGGTTGGGTGATGCCCTTCCTTAGACCCAAAGCTAGGTATTCCCTACTTTTTCCAGTTAATCTGCCTATTAGGAGTAAGTCTTCTATCAGCATCCTATAGGCCTAAGGTTGGGTGATGCCCTTCCTTAGACCCAAGGTTAGGTATTCCCTACCTTGGTTTCCAGTTGATCCGTCTACTAGGAGTAAGTATTCTATCAGCATCCTGTAGACCTAAGGTTGGGTGATGCCCTTCCTTAGACCCAAAGTTAGGTATTCCCTACTTTGGTTTCCAGTTGATCCGTCTACTAGGAGTAAGTCTTATATCAGCATCCTGTAGATCTAAGGTTGGGTGATGCCCTTCCTTAGACCCAAAGTTAGGTATTCCCTACTTTGGTTTCCAGTTAATCTGCCTATTAGGAGTAAGTCTTCTATCAGCATCCTATAGGCCTAAGGTTGGGTGATGCCCTTCCTTAGACCCAAGACTAGGTATTCCCTACCTTGGTTTCCAGTTGATCCGTCTACTAGGAGTAAGTCTTCTATCAGCATCCTGTAGACCTAAGGTTGGGTGATGCCCTTCCTTAGACCCAAAGCTAGGTATTCCCTACTTTGGTTTCCAGTTAATCTGCCTATTAGGAGTAAGTCTTCTATCAGCATCCTATAGGCCTAAGGTTGGGTGATGCCCTTCCTTAGACCCAAGGCTAGGTATTCCCTACCTTGGTTTCCAGTTGATCCGTCTACTAGGAGTAAGTCTTCTATCAGCATCCTGTAGACCTAAGGTTGGGTGATGCCCTTCCTTAGACCCAAAGCTAGGTATTCCCTACTTTGGTTCCCAGTTAATCTGTCTATTTGGAGTAAGTCTTCTATCAGCATCCTATAGGCCTAAGGTTGGGTGATGCCCTTCCTTAGACCCAAGGTTAGGTATTCCCTACCTTGGTTTCACCAGTTTTCCTTATCTAATAGGTGTAAGCCTTCCATTAGCATCCTATAGGCTTGAGGTCGGGAGATGCTCTCCCTTTCATTGTCAAAATTCTACTTCCATTCAGTCAACGCCAATGTGTGCAACAGAAGTTCCTTCTACCACACACATTGGGGGTCCATTTGTTGACCTCATTTTTGTATGAGATCACTAAGACCCTTCCAGAATCCAGATCCAATCCTAGACCCTAGGATCCACTCTAGACTTTAGGATCCTTCCTAGAGCCAGACCTTAGGATCCTTCTAGATCCAAGACCTTAGGGCCTACTCTAGAGCTTAAGATTTTTCCATATCCAGATCTTAGAATCTTTTTAGATTCTAGGACCAATCCAGACTCAAATCAATCCCTACCCTTGATTAATTCAAACTTCAAATCAATCTGAACTCCATTCAAGTTAAATCCAAATTAATTCAAATTTCAAACATATCCAAACTTTGACTCAATCCACTTGAGAATCCAAATTTCAACCCAGACTTTGATCCTACCCTTAATCTAGCCTTGACCCTATCCATCCATCAAAAATCACAACATGATTGTAAATGGTTTGGATATTTCAATTTTAATTATTCAAACTTGAAATTCATTTCAAATCCAGAAATCCAGACTCAAATCCTAAGTCTTAAGGCCTTGTCCTAAAGACCCTTTTTAGAGATTTTTCAAACATTTCAAAACCCAGTCAAATGGTCTCTGATTCAGGGTCTATCACTTGAAAAGTGATAAGACATGTCTCTAGAGGTTACCCTCCAACTTTGAGCTCATTCTGAGGTCTCTAACCCCAGAATCTGAGTTAAAATCCAAAGGCTGTAAAACCTTCAAATATTTACAGCCTATGCCACTGAACCTAACCCCTTTGAGATCTTGACCTTGGAATCCTTATCAAAGTCTCAAATCACTTCCAGACTCTTGATTTTAACCCATTGAGCAGTAAATTGCATTTTCCAGACTCATTTTTGACCATAGTTGACCAATAGGTCAAAATTGACCAAAATACCCCTATGGGGCTCAAATAGGGATTTCAAACCAAATGAGCTCCAAATTGAATGCAACCACCTTTAACAAGTTTCAAATGTCATTTCAAATCTTTTGAACCTATTCCCAACCCCTGGGTCAACCTGGTTGACCAAGTCAACAGGTTTGACCCAAGAGGCCCTTTAAGGGTCCAAATAGGTGTTTTGACCCAAATGACTTCCCTAGGTCATGCAACCACTTCCATTGGTCTTAAAATATCATTTCAAACCTGTTGAGCCCAAACCCAGACTCTGGATCAGCCTGGTTGACCAAGTCAACCTAGGTTGACCAAACAGGCCCTTAAGGGTTCAAATAGTGATTTTGACCAAATTGACCCCTCCAAACCCTGGGACCACATCCAATAGACTCAGGATGACATTTTGAATATGTTAAATTTGTTTCCAGCCCCTGAACCCAACTGGTTGATCAAGTCAATCAGTTTTGGCCTAAAAGCCCATTAAGGGCCCATTAAGCCTTCTTGATTCAATTGACATGCATGACTCTTGGAATCACCCTCCAATCCACCTAATCAGCCCATTTGGACTACCTTGGTGCAATTACATAAACCCTTGATTGGGTTGACTGGTCAACAAGTCAACTCAAGGATCAAAGGACCATTTTCATAGTCAAACCCTTCAACCCATTGAACCTAGCCCAAATTAAACTCAACCAGCCATTGGGAGGGACCTCACAGCCTGCTTTGATGCCAACTCAGCAGGTCTTGACCCCATTGACCAGTCAAACAGTCAATGGAAATTCAAATGGGCTCACCCGGTCAAACCCATTTGAACTCTTTCTCCTTCCCATTTCAGGCCAGCCCAAGCATTAATTTTGATTCTAGAGACTTCCTTAAACCTGGCCTGGCCTCCCCCAGCTGCTGGCATGGCTCTAGACCCGAGCTATCAACCCAGTTGTCCCCCTATGCTTGAAAAGGACTCCAAGTCTTTTTCACCTGAGGCAGCCGCTCCTCCTGTCCCCTAACAGTCTGGAACAGGTGTCCATCATCCCAGCACTCTCCCTGATCAATCCCCACCGTCCCTTTAGGCTCCACACTCGTGAATAGGCAAGAGGGACGAATCCCACTGATTCAAAGTTATCTTGCATCCCAGACATCTCCCAGAGCATCTTGAGTTTCGTTTTGATTTCTCTAAGCCCTACCATCATTTTCCCATCGGTTTCTGGTGTTTTGAAGCTGCCGGCGGCGAGATCGGTGCTTGACTGAGAGCCACTTCCATTCAAACTCCTCTAACTCCGTTTCCAGTGATCCTCCAAGCTTGAAGCCTGAATGAGATCAACACGTGGACAATCTACAAGTTCAACCGTGGTAAAATCAACCAAATCGATCCATTTTTCGGTGATAAATCCTAAACCCTAGTTTGTTTTCTATTTTTTTAAATAACACATTCAATATTGCATCAAATGCCTTAAAAATTATTCCCCATCCATCTTTGGACTCTAATACACATCTGTCAAAGGTTTGGCATCATTTGGTTGAGTATTTTGCAAAAACAAAATAAAAAATGAGTTAGGGTTCGCGGTGTTGGCTGGAGGAGGAAGACAGGTCGTCAGCCGTTGGATCTTCACTGATTAGATCAACGGCTGCGATTGAACCTGACTTAAAATTCATTTTAACCACGATTTAGCCAGATCCTCGTCGGGCTAAATCTTGGCCGTTGATCCAAACCGCGGGGATCAGACTTACCGTCTGATCATTCTGGATCGAGTTCAATACCGCGGGTTGGATCCTGGCCGTCCGATCTCTTCTACGATCGATCCGACGGCGCAGATCAATGCCGCGCTGGATAAGTGGCGGGTCCCGCATGACCGCCGCCGTCCGGGTGGCTGCATCCTCTCCCGCCGCGTGTCCCAGTCAGCGCCGCCGTTTGACTGGGTATTTAAAACATCTAAATAAATTCAAAAAATCCCCTGAACTTAAAAAATTCACCAGAATTTCAATTCTGATCCATTTTTGGAGTTCTTGGGCTTGTTTTGTTTGTATTTTCAAGTACGTTATTTTAAAAATAATTAAAAATTATTTTAATAAGTATTTAAGTATTAATTTCATTAATACAGAAAACCCTATTTTAATTTTTAAATAATAAATATAAACTATTTTTATCTGAATTTTGGCTGAGGTGTAATAGAGCATAGGGTTGGTCTCCTGTAATTTTCCTAAGTCATTTTGATGCAATATCATTTAGTTTATGAACTTACAAAAATCTAGATCAAAATTTGATTCATATTTTTGGAAATTCATAAACAATTTAATTCAAATCCAAATCTTATCATGTTAGAGTTCTATGGGATCAGTGTAAAGTCTTCCTTTCACTGAAAATAGGTTTAGATCTTGATCATGTATGGTTTAGTTAAAATCCACCTTCAATATCATGCTTAACCTAGTTTAATTAACCAATAAATTGTGCATGATCATCATATCAAATTAGATTGACTCTTGATTTAGAGATATTGATATGCATATGCATAGATATATATCCCAAGATCATTTCATTCTAACTTGATGTATCTATTCCTCTATGGTAAGTTGTTTAAGTTTATAGGTCATTAAATGACCTATAACTATAATAATTCACTATAATCCTTCCATAGAACATTAGGAGCACTTTTATTGTTTATTGTTTGTGTTGATGTGATTGTAAACTAGTGTCCAAGGGTTAGAAGAATATTGATTGCTATCCTAAAATCTAGTGACACTAAGGACAACAATTAAGGACCCGGTCTTAGCCAACTTAGATCAATCTAGGAAGAACTACATACATCCTTTTTGGGATAAAACCAAACATATAAAACTAGTGTCATGTACCCAATGATTAAACTCACTTTGATTTGACATTAATTGATCTCAAGATAACTAGTAGATTTAGGTGTTTTTTTTCTTTAAAAGTTTTAATGTTCAATAAATTACAATAAATCAAATAAAATTCTTTGAAAGCTTAAATCAATCTTAATCAACCTTAATCGACTCTTACCAATCATATAGCAAAGTCATAATCATTCTAAATTAAGACTCAAGGCCTTTAATTGAACAAAAATTCATTAAATATCCAAAACTTCAAAAATTCATAACTAATTGTAGAAAATTCCAAATCAATCAAACTCAGTGGCTAATGACTCTAATTAAAATCTAGTATTTTCAAAAAAATTCAAACCCCCAAAATCTGGTCAAAGTCAAAAAGTCAACATTTTGGTCAATTCTAGGTCAAAACTGGGTCAAAACTTCTAAAAATCATAACTTTTGATAGAAAACTCCAAATTGAATGTTCCACATGTCTAAAAACTCATAATTAGGTCTAGTATTTTAATAAAATACAATTTTCTAGAATTTGAGCTTAATCATAAATTCTACTTTTAACCCTTTAATTAAGTGATTAAAATATTCAAAAATTCATAAAAATTCCATAATCATTCTAAAATTCAGAAAATATTGGTTTAATGCTTAAAACACTTAACAAATCCTTTAAAACACAACAACCACCCTAAAGTTGAAGTTTTTTGGCTGGACTACTCCAGGCTGCGGGGCTAAGTGTCCTAAGGAGGCTGGTTCCTCGAGCCTGGTGGCACAACGCCACGAATGAATTCTAAGGGGTGTCAAACCTTAAAATGGATTAATTCTTAATTATTTAACATCTTAAAAATCTCTAATTCAATTACATTAATTTGGTTTATCGGCTGGACTACTCCGGGCTGCGGGGCTAAGTGTCCTAAGGAGGCTGGTTCCTCGAGCCTGGTGGCACAACGCCACGAATCAATTAATGGCAAACTTAAATTAATCAAGCTTTTAAAATTAGTAACTAACTCATTTTTATATTAATCCACTCCTTTAATTCCAACCAATTTAAATAACTTAATTAACCCCGATTGCTACTGGGTAACCCAGGCCTACGAGGCTATTAGCTTGGCCCCAAGGAAGGTGAAATAAACTTCACGGCCTCGGTGTGAAACAAAGGTAGCAATCAATCAACTTCTAAAATATATTTAATTAAAATTCTTAATTCATTAATATTTAAATTTTAATCTAAACCCCCTTCTAAGCCTTAACAAACCCAAACTTTTAGACAACATTAACTAATCACCTACTTTAGGATCTATCCCAGCCACACGACCCTTCTCACACACTTTAGATGATGTGCTAGGACAACCAACTCTAGATCTAGGTTAGGCCGGTGTTTACTTTACTGCTGTGTGCCAGATTTTTCGTAGTTTTCACTGCATGTTGTGGATGAAATTGCTTTGCTGTGTCTGCTTACTTTTTTTGTACTATGTGGATGGATTGATGTGTTTGGCGACTAGATTACCCTTAGGTTAGGTACGTTCTGGATGTTGACACAGCTTTCTGCAGGTGGCCACGCTCATGCAGGGTAATATAAAAAGGGGGCAAATAAAAATGCATAAATATTATAAACTCTTTGCACAGGTGCTTCAGCTGCTAAAGCCTCCCAAATCATAAAAAGAGCGTGGCCAGTGTGTTTACTTTCTTTTCTGCTCATATACAACTGCTTGGGAATAACTGCTTTTTATATATTAATTGCTAAGGATAACCCAGCAGGTGAGTCTAAATTTTTATTTTGATATCAATGTAATTTGTGTAAGTGTCAAGTGTTGTGAAAGTTGATTTTGAGTTGGGATATATAGATCCAAAGCTTGGATTCCAAAGAGGAAAGGATACCTCTTTAGAGAACACTCCTTTTCCATTTGGAAGTCCAAATTTGGATCATACCTTTTCCTTACCCAAAGAGGAAAGAGTGGCCTTCCCCTTAAAGAAAGTGCCCTCTTATCCATTTGGGTAATCCACTACGAAGATTGCAAGAAGACTGAAGAAAAGGAGTCCAAAGAAGAATGAGATTGAAGATTTGAAGATTTGAAGATTAAGAGTATCCCACTCAAAATAACTTGCGTCATTACTAGGTTTAGAATCCGGGTTGTTGTCAGTGGTGCCCGGCCACTTTACTTTCTGTAATATTCTGGTTTGTAATAAGTAAGGCAATTCTGCCTATGGACATTTATTAATTAATTTGTATTTGATGTGATGATTTGATTGCCTTTAGGATTACTTATTTTTACTAGTTTTTTTGGCGATTGCATGCCGCTCTTTGTTTTCGCCTGGATACGCGAGACTCGTGAGGGTGTGAAACTTTTCTACTCATAATTTTAAAAGTCTAAAATTTTAGTGAGTCTAAATAACATAGAAAGATAACGAATCTAGGGAATTAGCCGGGGATCGCCCCCGGGGTCGCATGCATATTTTTGCATTCTTCTTTCCTTGTTTTAGACCCTTCCCCGCCTGCGGGTAGAGTCCGGATAGTCTGACCTATGAGGACGAGGTGCCGGACCTGGGGAAGTCCAGTCTTCTAAAAAATTATTTTATAAGCCTGTTTTTTAAAATTTCAAGCATATTTGATTTGAGGTTGTTAACCAGCATGCATTGCATTAGATACAAATTAAAAGAGTCAAAATTTTAATTTCATAGTCCTTAGCATTTTAGCACCCAACATAAGTCAAAGGGGCCAATTAGGAGAATCTCTAGATGTCGGCCCCGCCTCCCCAAAACTTTAATTATAACGTCCCTACTACTCTTTCATAAAAGACCAGACTCATCTCTTTTAAATCGGTTAGGTGGTTAGCTGGCTCCCCAATCCAGGCCGGGGTAAGTCCAGACCTTGCACTGCATTAGTTAGGATCAGACGACTGTGGTCCAGTGTCCAAAATAGATTTAGGTTCCGGGGCAGATCTTTGATTATAAGACCCCAAATTTCAGGAATATAGTCCCAAATTTCTAATAAAATACTTAACTCTAATTAAATATCATTTCATTTCAAAACATAAAGCCCAACACTTAGATTAAGTTGGGACACTTCCGGATGGTTCTGAAATCTTAAAATGTCCCCTACCTCTCCTCCTTTAACTCCGTTAATAACTGCTCAATTTTGATCCATTCCCTTTTGAGTTACCAAAATTCACTTCTCTTTTTGATATCACTCCTAGAAATTCTAGCAAAATTTTGCCGTTATTTTAATCGAGAGTTTTCGTAGGAGACCTCATTTTCTTACGATGTAATTAACTACGAGGGCTTGCGCTCGTAGGAGATTTGGAACCCCACACACCTGATTTTAAAAAAAAAAATTAATTTCTAAAACTTCATTAGATTTCTTTGGGAAAACCTAAATACTAGTGATCATTGTTATCATATTCAAAGAATTATCATCGAATGATATTTTCTCCCTTCGGGGAGATACATCTTTCTTTGATAAGGCTTTGGATGTGAACCTAACGATCACACTTCTTGAATATTGTAGCTGGATATTCAGTTGAACCTCATTTTGACCCTTCAGGGCCATATGAAGTTCTCTTTAGCATCCGGTCATAATATTTAAGATGAATTTCATAATTCTAAATCTGAATACCATTATGAAATTTTATTCTCACCTCTAGAGGTGATATACTTTTTCTAACGAAACAATTCGATTTTAGAATTTAATTTTAAGTCCGAAAGAAACCCAATATTTTTAAAGTATGTTTTCAAAATTCCACCAACAAGGAGTTAGCTTTTGGTTGTGATTCTCTGCCAGCTTCAGGAGGAAGCAAAAGGAGGTAGGTTCTCTGCCTTGTCGAGTGTGGCAAAAAGGAGGTTCTTGTGAGGGCTTCTCCGCCTAGCCGTGGGGGCTAAAGGAGAGTCATGTTTTGTAGTGCAATACTTGGAGGGTGCTTCCAAGGAGTGGACGTAGGTCGAGTTGACCGAATCACTATAAATTTCGGTGTTCTTATTTTTTGCTTTCGCACTTTTATTTTCGCATCGTTGTTTTTCTGTGGTGATTTTGGTTTGTGATTTTTATTCTTTGAGAAAAGAAATTTTTAAATACCAATTCACCCCCCCCCCCCCCTCTTGGTTAGCTTGGGCCAGTTCTATAGGGCTTAACATCCCTAGCGAACTTTCAAGTGGTATCAGAGCGGGATTCAAAAATTTTAAGTTTGAAAACTTTTTGAATTTGATCCATGGCTAACCTTGGGAATTGTAACACTACGGAAGGGTATTCCATTACCTTACCTCCCCTGTTCGATAACCTACCTTTTGATTTTTGATTTTTGGAAAACTCGTATGTCAACGTTTTTACAATCTACTGATTATCGCATGTGGATGCTTATTCAAGAAGGTTATTCTCCACCTTCTCGTGAAATTAATGGTGTTCAAATTGAAATTGCTTTTACTGAATGGACTTTTGATGAATGAGATTTAGCTCAATTAAATGCAAAATATTTCTGTGCTTTGAAATCTGAGGATTACATGCGTGTTTCAACTTGAAAAACTGGTAAAAAAATTTGGGATAAATTGTGCATCACTTATGAAGGTACTAATGAAGTTAAACAATCCCGTTTGAACTTTCTCTTGCATGACTTTGAACTTTTTTGTATGAAACCTCATGAATCAATTTCTGACATGTACACTAGGTTTACTCAGATAGTTACTTCATTGCATGCACTAGGAAAGGAACTTTCGAATTATGAAAAAGTTAACAAGATTTTGAGATGCTTGCCTTCATCTTATGATGCAAAAATTACTGCCATCACAAAATCTAAAGATTTGAACACCTATTCTATTTATAACTTACTTGGCTCACTCAATGCTTACGAGCAAGGGGTGAATCAAAGAAATCTTGATGCAGGTGAGAACAAAAAGGAGAAAACAATTGCATTGAAGGCACACAAATCAGATTCTGAATCTTCCGGGTTTGAAAGTGATGAAGTTGCCTTCATTACAAGGCAATTCAAAAGCTTTCTAAGGAAGAAACAAAAGCATCATCAAAGTTGGAGAAAAGGTAAGGATCATAAACATATTAAAAGATCTTCTGATGTTGTTTGTTTTGAATGTAGGAAACCTGGACATGTGATAGACGATTGCCCTACACTTAAAGATCATTCAAGCAAAGGAAAGGAAAAAGGTGAGGAGAAAGCTAAGTCAAGAAAGGACATAAAGAAAATCCAAAGAGCTTTCTGGGAAGAATCTGGTACTGATTCCTCTGAGACTGAACCAGAGGAAGAAACTACAAACTTGTGTTTCATGGGAGAAAATCAAAGTGATGAGGAAGAGGTATGTAAACCAACTTATGATGAATTGTTTGAAATTTGTGAAAAAATCCATGCATCATACAAAAAACTTAAGAAGACTCATGCTAGTCTAAATTTAGAACATTCAAATCTACAAAAAGAGCATGAAGTTTTTCTCAAAGATCATGCAACGATTGATTCAAATCACATGGCTCTTCTTGATGAATTTGATGAGTTGAACAAAAAGCATTTGGAATTAGTTGATGAGCATAATGCATTAAAAGCTTCACACACCTCACTTAAGGTTTATCTTAAGAAATCTAAAGAGATTGAGAAAAATTTGAAGATTGAGAATGATGCATTAAAAGAAACTAACTTGATGGATTCAAAAAGAGTTTGATACATATAAGAAAAATTGGATGACTTCCACTTTTGATTTTAAGCCAGAACCTAGGAAGATGCATCATAACTCAAATCATTTAAGAAATTCTTTTCCTGGAGTTAGATGTTTCTCATGTGGCATGGTAGGATACATCTCACACATGTGAACCGTTCACCGTAGTACACATTGGGTGTGGAGACCTAAGATGCATGATTCACAACATACCATATATGCACTGCACTTTACTATTCCTAAGAAGGGGCCCAAACCTGTTTGGGTTCCTAAATCTGACTGTCGTTGAGTTTTGCAGGTGTGCTCTCACCAAAGACCTCGTGGGATCATATAATAACTGGACATAAGGAGGCTCGCAGCTCAAAATTGCTTAAACTCGCTGCTTTATCACATGCTTGAAATGTTTAATTTTTGTGTTTCTTTGTGCTAGTTTTTGTGCTTACTTGGTGATATTCTAGTTTGTGTTATTTTCATTCTTTTTGTTTGTTTATGTTCTGTCTTTGCGTTGCTCTTTAAATTTGGTCTTTCATATGATGAATTTTTTTAAAGCCTTTAGATTTTGGAGTTTTAGAGATAGTGTTTAGCTTTTTCTAAATTGGTTAAAGGGAGTAAACTGTTGATGTTTTCCCTTCTTCTGACTTTGTTTAGTGGTATGATTTTCTTCTCTAAATAAAAGTCTAAACTCAGTTTAACCAATGGCTTTTCATCTAAGATCTTTTTCTTATCTTGCTACATTAAATTATCTTATGCATAATAGCTAAAGTTCTTAGATATCATTCAAGCTTTTGAAATCTTGCCATTGCATTTATCACGTGATTTTGATTTTGTGTTGTAGATTGTTCTTCCCTATATTAAAGAGAGAGCTCCTATTCTCTAATTTTTGGAGGAAATACTCACAACTAAGTCTTTTTCTTTAAGGGTATATTAAAGAGTTTTTTAGCTTGCAAGAGTTAAAAAGGAAAGAGGCCAATGAAGCCAAACTGAAAAGAAAGCTATATACACAAAAGTGTATCAAAAATCAAAAGATGCTCAAAGAGCCAATCAAAGTGACAAGAGGCATAAAATGAGCCCACTAAATGCAAGCTATCCTCTCTTTGGTAAAACTCTTAAAACATAGAAAACTCATTGATTATGTGATACTTTCAAAGACTTGATTTCAATTTCCATGATTGAGAAAAGTTACTTTGGTTTATTAAATATGAGATATTTTCTTAGTAAACAAGTCTTAAATAGATCTTCTTATCCTATTTTGTTATTCTGAGTTAGGCCTCTATTTTCCAAAAGAATTTTATACCCTGAAGGATGTCCGATCTAGGGTTAACAGAATCAGATATTCTACCTTCTTCTGATTGGGATTTGTTAAACTTCTTGATCTCTTGGAACTTTAACTTTTGAAAAGAATTCTCATATGATGCCTCCATAAAAAAAAATTAGAAAAATTAAAATCCAAAAATATTCATTGTGTTGTTTTTATTGCTTTTCTTTTGTTTTATTTTTTGAGGTCCCTGATCATCACCATTCTTCTCTTGATTTCAATCTCAAGTCACATCGCCCTAGATGATATTTTTATCGTCCTGGATGATATGACAAATTCTGTTCAAAATCCATCTGCTGACCTTTTTATGTGCTTGCTGTAACTTATCGTCCTGGACGATCCTATATCGTCCTAGACGATTTGATCGAACTCATGGTGATAGTCCTGGCCGATAGTATATTTGTCTGGCCGATGTATTTTATGTACATCGTCCTGGCCGATACACTGGATCGTCCTGGACGATCCACGTGTCAACACGTTTAAATCTTTAAATTCCGCCCTAGATGATCCATAATTGGATAATCGGCCGGGCCGTTCCACTGTTCGTCCTGAATGATACACGTGGCAGTGATTTAAAACGTTTTAAATTCGACTGGTACGATCAATTATTGTGCATCGTCCGGGACGATACACATAATCGGCCTAGACGATCTGCTTTTTCAACGGTCGTCCGGATTGACTCCTCGGGCCGATCGCATGTGTGTAATCATCCTGGCCAATATCTGATCCGCCCGGACAATCGGACCGCCTTTTTGACCAATCGGCCTGTACGTAATTATTGAACCATATCGGCCTGGACAATGCTGCGATCGGCCAGGACGATATGGCCGTTTCTTTAAATTCAGGCCGTTCCAGCCATGTTTTTTCACTCTTCATCCTCTCTCCTCTTGTGATTTTGCTTAGTTCTCTCTATGGCAGGTGGGAAACGCGTCCGACAAACTTCTGGGAGTTCTTCGAGGGCAAGGATTGACCCTCGTTTCAGAGAAGCAGATGATGAAGCCGCCTATCATCGTTACAAAGAGTGTGGAATTACTGTCTCAAGAATCATCAATCGTGTCCACATCTCTTACCCGGTAATGAATCTTTTCGCTCACACCTCTCTTTGCTTCATTCTGTCTCTTGCTTTCCCTTTTAATTCTGAGTTTCTTCGAGAGTTTTTCACAATCCTTCGCATCAACCCTACCTTCATAGCCCTGACCTTCTATGTGAATAGACGCCCTGTCGAAATCACATATCAGGATTGTGTTAATCTTTTACAGCTATCCACCACCGGGGATAAGCTGCACTTAATCGCCTCTGACCCAGATCTTTACTGGTCCACGGCAAATCACTTCCTTTGCCAGACCAATATACCTTACCATGTTGGAAAGACTAGCTCTTTAGTCAAAGATGCTAGGATAATCCAACATGTCCTTCGCACCTCCGTCATTCCAAAAGCCGACGACCGAATCCACATCACCCTCTACTTTCACTCACTACTTTCTACATCATGGCTCATAGGAAATTTAATACTGCGGACTTAATTTTCCGATACATTGATCACTTAATCATAATCCGTGATCTAGGACACAAAAGGAAACCCAATCTAGCCTTAGGACACATCATAGCCTATGTCCTTGATATTAAATACCAACTTCAGTATCCTATTCCACCAAACCTCCCAACTCCTTTTTACTCAAACAATTCCTTCAGCACCCTTCATAGTACTCATCTCCACCCTGAGGAACCTCGGGGGGTTAGAGAGGAGGAGGCTCCTGCACCTGCTCCCTTTCCTGACCCTATTCCTCTCCACCAGCACTCATCGGTTGATCAGTTGATTGAGAGATTTGATCGATGGTAGACCCGTTTTGACGCCTATATTGCTGCACAGGAGCAGCAACACTCTAAGGACATTGCCCGTTACGAGCATCACAACGCTGAGGATCTAGCCCGATTTGATAGTTTCCTTACTCACCAGCAGCAGCAGCATGACAAGGACATTGCCTGGTTCAATTCTCAGTTTACCATGCTTGCCAGTTACTTTCAGCAACCACCTCCACAACCTCCATCTGATGATCAGGATCTCTCGTTGTTTTAGTATGTACTTTGTGTTGTTTATTTCCTGTCTTTTGCAGTTTGCTTGTTAGTCTTTTATGATATTTTTCTATTGTTTATGGACCCTCTTTTTGTGATGACAAAAGGGGGAGTAGGGAGTGGTGAAAAAAAAAACTGTTGTAACTTTGATTTTCTAATGAACCTGTTTCTTCGTTTAATTTTTCCTACTTGTGTTTGCCATCATCAAAAAGGGGGAGATTGTTGCAAATCTATTTTTCATGGCTTATGTTTTGATGATTGACAAACACTATTTCTCTTGGACTGCTTGTTGCTTCTAACTTTTCAGGAATCAAAGATCGGACGATCAAGAAGAAGCCAGTCTAGGATTGCGTAGGTTTAGGGTTGAGTCAGTCTGTACTTTTGTTTTTCACTTCTTGAGTATACTTGTAATGGTCAAAGAGACTGATGCTAAGTAACCCTTCACACACATATTTGAGAGACTTAGAATTTCTGTTTTTACTCATATCGGCCAGGACGATTTTTGGATCGGCCTGGACGATCAGGCTTAAAACAGAAAGTCTAAATAAGGATTCTTAATTAAGGCAGCCAACATTAACAAATCGGCCTGGACGATAAGCTCAAAACAGAAAGAAGTTGCCGCCATAGACAATTAAGGTATATTGTATTTTTAAATTATCGGCCAGGACGATCATAGGATCGGCCTGGACGATATTCACAAATTATGCCATAATTATTCAGGAAATCGAGGGAGTAATTAAGGATTATTGATACGATCATATCGTCCTAGACGATCACAGGATCGGCCAGGACGATCCAGTCAAAAACCTTAAGTTACTTCAGATCGATAAGTTTCAGCCAGCTCGTATCAAGGGCTATTGTGAGGATGATTTTCCTCTGATTTGAACTGATCGGCCTGGACGATCATGAGATTGGCCTAGATGATCAAGCCAATTTTTAATCATCCTGCTTTGCATCCAGGGCGATGCTTTGGCCGATCTTCATTGATTTGTACTGATCGGCCAGGTCGATGTCCATATCGGCCTGGACGATATAGTCGGCAACTTGCAATTAATGAGCTCCTTTGAAGCTCTTCTATTTAAGAGCTCTTGTTCAACATTTTTAAGAACTTTTGGCTGCTGCCTTGACCTGAGAAGACCTTGAGGAGAGAAAGAGAGAGAGGGAGAGAGAGAGAGGATCTTGTGAGGGGGAGCTTGTGAGGGGATTCACAAGGGTTGCTTCAAGGATCGCTCTGCTTGTTCTTCGTCTAGAGTTTCTCATCCATGGAAGGGTCAGTAGAGGTAAAGAGTTAGCTTTTGGTTGTGGTTCTCTTCCAGTTTCAGGAGGAAGCAAAAGGAGGTAGGTTCTCTGCCTTGCCGGGTGTGGCAAAATGGAGGTTCTTGTGAGGGCTTCTCCGCCTAGCCGTGGGGGCTAAAGGAGAGTCACGTTTTGTAGTGCAATACTTGGAGGGTGCCTCCAGATGTAGGTCGAGTTGACCGAACCACTATAAATTTTTGTGTTCTTATTTTTTGCTTCCGCACTTTTATTTCAGCATCGTTGTTTTTCTGTGGTGATTTTGGTTTGTGATTTTTATTCTTTGACAAAAGAAAATTTTAAATACTAATTCACCCCCCCCCCCCCCTCTTGGTTAGCTTGGGCCAGTTCTATAGGGCTTAACATCCCTAGTGAACTTTCACTTTTGGTTTTATAAAAGATGATTATTGCCCTAAAAGAAGTCCGAGCTAGAGATTAATAAGATCGGATATTCTACCTTTTTTAGATTTTGACTCTTAAGTCTTTGATCTTCTGAATCTCTAAAATTTAATTGCTTGAGAAATTTGTCATATGGATACTTTGTTAAATCAAAAAAAATTTAAAACAAAAAAAAAAGAAAATTTTTCCTTTCCTTCGATTTTCTTTTTTAGTTTTTTTTTTTTTTTGCCTTTTTATTTTTGTGTCTAGCTTTATATTGTGAATCATTTATTTTTGAGGGCTTTGATCATCAACATCTTTTCCTTGGATTCAAATTTCTTTTCACATCATCCTGGCCGATTCTTATATCATCCTGGACGATAGAACAAATTCTCTTTAAAATTTGATATGATGAACTTTTCTGTGCTTGCTGTAACTCTTCGTCCTAGACGATAATTTATCGTCCTGGATGATCTGATTGAACTCTGTTGCAATCATGTTGATAGTCTTGGCCAACAACATATTTAGTCCTGGCCAATGCATTTTATGGTCATCGTCCTGGCTGATACACTAGATCATCTTGGACGATACATGTGTCAGCACGTTTAAATCCTTAAAATTGGCCCCGGACAATCCATTATTGGACAATCTTCCTGGCTGATCCATTGTTCATCCTGGACCATACACGTGGTAGAGATTTAAAACATTTTAACTTCGGTCGGTACGATCAATTATTTTGCATCGTCCTGGACGATACACCTAATCGGCCAGGACGATCTACTTTTTCAATGGTCGTCCGGCTTGACTCCTCGGTACGATCGCCTGTGTCTAATCATCTTAGTCGATATCTTATCGGCCCGGCCGATCGAATCTCCTTTTTAACCAATCATCTTGTACGCAATAATTGAACCAAATCATCCTGGACGATTCTACGATCATCCTAGACGATATGGCCATTTCTTTAAATTCAGGCCATTCCAACCATTATTTTCCCCTCGAACATCTTCTTCTCTTGTGTTTTCTTACTGATTTCTTGCTAAGGATGGTGGGAAGCGAATCCGACAAGCTTCTGGAAGTTCCTCGAGGGCCACTCTAGACCCTCGATTCAGGGAAGTGGAGGATCAAGAAGCCTACCATCGCTACAAAGAATGTGGCATCACCCTTTCCACAACAATCAATCCTGCCCACCTTTCATATCCGGTAATGGATCTCTTTGCTCACACTTCTCTCTGTTTCATTCTTACCCTCGTTGTCCCTTTTTCTTCAGAACTTTGGTTAGAATTTTATGCAAATCTTCACATAAATTCTACTTTCACAGCCCTGACCTCCTATATGAATTGACGCCCGGTCGAGATCACATATCAGGGCTGTGCTGAACTTTTACAACTATCAACCACTAGGAATAAGCTACATATAATTATTTTAGATCCTGATTTTAACTGGTCTACGACAAATCATTTTCTTCGCCAAACCAACACACCCTTTCATGTTGAAGAGACTAGCTCTTTAGTCAAAGATGCTAGGATAATTCAGCATGTCCTTCGCACCTCCATTATTCTAAAAGCCGGGGACCGAATCCACATCACTCCTCTGCTTTCTCTGACTACCTTTTTCATCATGGCCTGGAGAGAATTTAATTCCACTGATCTACTCTTTTGATACATTGATCATTTAACAACTATTCGCGATTCAGGCCATAGAAGGAAACCCAACCTTGCTTTAGGACATCTCATAGCCTGCATTCTTGAAACTAAATACAATCTTCAATATCCTGCTCATCACGACCTTCAGCCTCCTTGCTACACAAACAGCTCTTTTAATATCCTTCACAGTACTCGTCTCCACTTAGGAGATGGGGAAGGTCGGGGGGCCAAGGACGAGGAGGCTCCCGCTCCTGCTCCCGTTCCTGATCTTGTTCTTCTCCACCTACACTCACCATTTAATCAGTTAATAGAGAGGTTTGATCGATGGGAGTCCCGCTTTGATGCTTACGTTACTACACAGGAGCAATAACATTCTGAGGACATGACTTGCTACGAGCAGCAGCACACAGAGGACTTAGCCAATTTTGACAGCTACATTACTCACCAGCAGAAGCAGCATGACAAGAACATCTCCTGGTTTAATGTTCAGTTTACTACGCTAGCTAGCTACTTTCAGCAGCCACCTCCATCACCTCCATCTGATGATCATGATCCCGTATTTTTCTAGTTTTTGTTTTCTATTTTATATTTTTTGTAGTTTATCTTGTAGTTTATTTTAATTCTTGTTGTGTTTTTTCATTTTTTTTATTTATGTCTAGGACCCTCTTTTGTGATGACAAAAGGGGGAGTAGGATGTCGTAGGAAAAGTTGATGCTTGTAACTTTGAAATTTTAATGAACTGCTATTTTTATTGAGATTTTCCTACTTGTATTTGCCATCATCAAAAAGGGGGAGATTGTTACAAATCTATTTTTGGATTATGATTTTGATGATAGCAAATAAATCTTGCCTTTTTCTTTATTGACTTTTCAGGACCCAAAGATCAGACAAAAATCAGAATCAGCTCAAGATGGGGTAGATTAGGGTTGAGTCAGTCTGTAATTTTATTTTTTCCCTCTTGAGTCAATTGTAATCTTTGGTGTGACTAATGCTAAGTAACCCTACACACACACACACTTGAGAGACTTAGAATTTCTGTTTTTACTTAAATTGGCCAGGACGATATTTACATCGTCCTTAACGATTGGGCTTAAAATAAAAAATCTAATTAGGGGTTCTTAATTAAGCCAGTCATTATTAGCCAATCGACATGGATGATACATGTATCGGCCAGGATGATAGGATCAAAATAGAAAGAATTTGTTGCCATAAATAATTAAGGTATTCTGTAATTTTTGGTAATCAGCCAGGATGATCTTAGGTCGGCCTGGACTATATTCACAATTATGCCTTAATTGATCAGACAATCAAGGAGGTAATTAAGGATGATTGATACGATCATATCATCCTGGACATTCGCAGGATCAGCCAGGATGATCTATTCAAAAAACCTTAGTTACTTCTTGATGATAAATATCGGACATCACAAATTCAGAGCGATGTGCTGGACGATCAGGATCGAACAGCTTGAATTCAGGGCGATGCTCTGGACGATTTTCCTCTGATTTGAAATGATCAGCCTGGATGATTGTGAGATCGTTCTGGATGATCAAACCAATTTTCAATTGTCTAGTTTGCATTTAGAGTGATGCTCTAGCCGATCTCATGGTATTTGAACTGATCAGCCAGGACGATGTCCATATCGTCCTGGATGATATTGTCGGCAACTTATAATTAATGAGCTCCTTTGAAGCTCATCTATTTAAGAGCTCTTGTTCAACAGTTTTGAACATCCTTGACTGCTTTCTGTACCTTAGAAAACCTAAAAGAGAGAGAGAGAGAGGGAGAGAGAGAGAGAGAGGATCTTATGAGGGGGAGCTTGTGAGGGGATTCACAAGGGTTGCTCCAAGCATTGTTCCAATTCTTCTTCCCTAGAGTCTCTTATCCTTGGAAGGGTTGGGAGACGTAAGTTCCAGCAAGCGATCAAGGTTCTCTGCCTGCTTCAGGAGGAAGCAAAAGGATGAAGGTTCTCTGCCTTGTCGGGTGTGGCAAAAAGAGGAGTTTGTCAAGGCTTCTCCGCCTAGCTGTGGGGGCTAAAAGAGAGTCACGATTGTAGTGCAATACTCGAAGGACGCCTCCGGGGAGTGGACGTAGGTCGAGTTGACCGAACCACTATAAACCCTTGTGTTCTTATTTTTACTGCTTTCGTATTTATTTTCTTCCGCAGTTTTTGTGGTGATTTGGTTTGTATTCGTGTTTTGTCTAAAGATTTTTAAAATTACCAATTCACCCCCCCCCCCCCCCTCTTGGTTAGCCTTGGGCCAGTTCTATAGGGTTTAACATCCCTAATGAACTTTCAGTTATCTTAATATATGTTTTGTATATCTAATATACTTTTGGAGATAGTGGAAAGTTGATGGGAAGTTCCCTCTATTCTATTAAGTAACATTTTTATTCTTAGAAGGAGCAAAATATTTAATTTATTTATATACGGGTCTTCATTTCTCAAGTGTGATATGGATAATGGGAATTAAAGCTAGAGAATGTTGATAAATTACAAGATGACATACAAATGCAACAAAGTTTAATATTGGAAGAGCTACAAAAAATGGGGAAGCAGTTTAGTGGAAAGTAGCTAGCATCGACATAAGAGAATTACGATACTTATTTTGACTAGACCATATGTGTTTATAAATTTTATTTTTAGTTTTTATTGTATAAGAACTAGATGTTTATTGTATAAGTATTTGAACATTTTCTTTTAATTGAATGAGTAATTACTTTAGCATTAAAATTCTTGTGCAATGTTTAATTGTGATGGTAGAAATATTGAAATTAAATGTTTAGATTGATTGTGATTATAGGAAAGTTATGTTTTATAATAGTTGAAGCATAGAGATATTTTTTTTGTGCTATAGGTTTTTGATGGATTTCCAGAGAAAAAATTGTCAAAAATGATAGTACGACAAGTTTGGTGATTTATTTATTGTGATAATTATTCACAAGAATTATTGGTCGTATTCCCAAAGTAGATGCCGCCAGAATTTGCAACAGCAGGTGCCGTTATTTTCTTTTCAAAATGCATCATTTTTTATGCATAGCTCCATCGTAATTTCTAGAGGAAAATCTATTAGAATTATCACCAGAATATGCATAGGGAATTCTACTCAAAATGCGTCATTTTTCTGCCATGATTAAGTAAAAAATTTGCTAGAACACCACCACAAATATTTCTAGCATAAAGTTTTTATTGTAGACCTCTTTCTGATGTGAATTTCACTAAAAATAAAAAGAAATCTATCAAAAATTTTTTTTTCCTTTGGATTTAGGACATTTTCCATTGGTAACTAGCTGCTGGAAATAGAATGGTAATATGTTTTGAATGAATCTACATACAAACTACCATATATTAGGCCATTATCATCAACTACTAGAAAGTTTTATAGCACAACTACAATGGCAACAACCAGCATCAAGAGACTACTTGACATCTTCAATGGAAAAAATAGGAGCAACCAAGGTATTGAGATCACCATCCTCGCTCACTTAAATATTGTCAACATAAGTATCAATATCTTAATTACACATGTTGAATACATTCATAGAAATATTTTAATCAACATCCATAATATCCACAACTCAGCATATTAATGATGTTAAGAACTCAAATGATGATGGTTAACCTACATAAAAACTTTTTTATTATTTTTAAGGACATTCATTATAAAAAAAATTCCCCTAAATGATTAATTTAACACATAATTCTTCATATATAATTGAGCTTATTCTTCTAAGACTAGTTTGGCAATATCCACCCTCAAGATGGATGGAATCATAAGAGCTATGAATGAATTCAATAGTGTTGTAAAAACTATTATGAGACAATAACAATTGTTTATCATTCTCTTATTTTAGAAGAAACATCAAAAGATACTCAAACTATATTTGATAACCCTGAATTTGAAATAATATGCTACACATATTAGTATTATCTTATCATCTTAGATGGAATAGAGATTAGTCCCACTTATAATAAAAATGTTTTAATCAATAAATATAATTTTAGGGGCATAATAGCCCTCCATGTTAATCTATGTATGGCTTGAGAAGATCTGTGTTAAGCTTTATTCTCATAAGTATAATATATATTTCATAGTCAAACTACATTAACTCTCACCATGATCATCCTATTAGTTACCTTATAGTAACCATTACTATAATGAATGCCAAATTCATGTTAGTGGATGAAAAGCAATCTAGAATACAATTTTCAATCATCAAGTGATCTCCATATTAATAAAAATTATATAAATATTTTAATTAAAGTTTATACTCTCTCCATGATGACGTATATAAAAAAAATAAGAATAAATCTTTGGCTCGCTCCTACTACCTCTAATAGCTCTAATGAGCTAATCATATCACTTTTAGTGACATAAATATTGACTAATCCTTGATTAGCTTACTCTAGCAAGTTGAAAAAATTTATAAGATTATTTAAAAACAATTATCTATCTTTCATGGCTTTTTGTCCAATGAACCTCTTATTATCTTCGAACATCATAAATGGAACCACCTAACCAACCCCAACTAATTAGATCAAATGATAACATACTGAAAACTTCACACCTAAAATTCATTTATGGGCCTATATTATATAAGTCATGAATGCATTAAAATCCCTATGCTTACCGAACCAGTTAGATGGATTTCAAATCACTATGCTTTGTAATGTGACATTCACAGTAGTCTCATTTAATTCCATCCACTCCACCAAGCATTGAAACCACCTTTAGGAAGAAATTAAACATACTAATCCATAAGAATTTATAAAAAAAATTCATATCTTATTGAGTTGTGCTATCTTTTTTTTAAAATAGATAAAAGCTTTATTTTTCAATTATATTAATTTTTTTTTGGGAAATAAAAAAAGGCATTTCATGCTATCATTTATATATATATATATATATATATATCTTTTAAATTATTATGTATTATTTCATACAAAATAAAATTTCATAATTACTATTATTATTATATTTAAAAGTCTATATGATGGCCCATTATTATATTTCCCATAAAAGGGCATTAAGATAGACAAAAGTGTCTCTATATAAAAATCCTAGAAAATGGACCCTTGGAGAGTATAAACTTGGCAAAGGATTTTTTAATCAAAAACCTTCCACAAGAATTTAAAATTATATAAATCACCAGAGAGCATGAAAATTGGCAATCGACTTCTCATCTAAAGACCTCCAAGAGCATGTTGATTTGGAATTCTTTATAGCCCCCCTTTTAGGTAAGGACCACTTTAGATATTCTTCAGTATAAGGGCTTATTATCTTATGACCCAAAAAAGGAAATAATGTAATAAATAAAAGTAAATACTAGCCAATTCCAAATATAAATATATTAATCATCTTTTTTTAGGGAAGTATTCAGCTGCATTAATAACTAAAAAAATAATACAAACTAACAACTAGAGGCATCTGATGCCTCCTTTAACATTTTAACAGAAGAAGGAGGAACCTTATTCAAACTAATGTCTTCCTAAAAGAAAGAGCTAGAGGAATGAAGTTCCCGTTAGAGAGAGAAAGCTTTCAAATTGTCAAAATTTGATTTCCCAAATTTGCTTCCTATTTTTTAGAAGTTGGTGAGGAAGATGGCGGTTGAGGGCCACATACCATCTTTGGCTACGGCAATGAAGATTTCTTCCGTCGGAGGTGTTAAAAATCAAGGTTTGGGTGGAAATATTTGACTTGTTGCTAGTTCAAAATAAAAAAATCTGGACTTGGTTAATAAATGCTTGAGAGGTACTTTGGTGATTAAGGAGAACTCTAAATATGTTCCTAAGAAGATTATTCATTTGGAGGGAAAAGCTAAGTCTATTTCTAAGAATTTTGAAATTATTACCCCTCAACTTGAGAAGGGTTCATCGACTTTGAACTCGACCGATCCTTCTGCTTTGTCGTCAGGAATTCAAATGCAATCACTGGAAACAGTGTGATAAATGCAAATTTAGCTACTTTGGTTAACAAAAATTTTCATTTCAATGATAATATTCTTAAAATGGGCGAGAAAAAAGATGTTATTATGGATAAGATTAATGTGAAAAGCCTATTAGAGCTGATAAAGAGGGTTATGTTAATCCTTGGAATAAGAAGCCATCCATTAAATTGAATTTTAAAAATGAAGGTATGGTATTATCGGAAGATGGAAAAGTAGTGAAAATGAGGGAAGATATTGAGATTATGAATTTAAATAAACTGATGAATTCATTGGAAATAAAGGTGTTTGGAAAAGAAATACCATCTAATATTGTGGCGTGGGAAGTGAGGAGTCAATGGAATCAATTTGGATAATTCCATTTTACAACTCTTGGAAGGGGTTGGTTTTTATGTTCTTTCAGTTCAACTGAGATGTTAGAAGTTGTTCTTTTAGGTGGACCATGGTTTGTGAATGGGAATATTATTGGTATGGATAAATGGACGTCGGATTTCTCTCTATTATCCATGAAGGGGCTGACCTCTTCTATATGTATAAGAATGCCTCATTTACCTTTGCAATGTTGGCATGAGGTAAATGTGGCAAGAATTGCTTCTATGAATGGTAAACCATTAATGTTTGATGGAAACATGTTTGAATGGGGGAGAAGGGAGTTTGCAAAGGTTTATGTGTGGGTGAAGCTTAATCAATGCCTTCCTTTAGGAGTGTGGGTGGAGAGTATTTTTGGAAGGTTTTTCCAAAAGGTATAATATAAAAAATTCTCCTCATTTCATTTTGAATGTGGAATGATTGGGCAAGTGAAGAGTGAATGTAAACATGGAATTTCAATTATCAAGGAACCGGGTGATGTTATTAGTAAAAGTGGATTGGATATGGATGGGGGGATGAGAAAAAAAGGAAGTCAATAATTCTATCTATGGTCCATGGGTCCTTATTAATCATAAGAAAAATAGAAGGAATACTCAAAGAAATACTAATGTAAAGCCCATGTTTCTGAAATTTGTAAAGAAGCAAATGAAGCCGATTTTGGAGGTTCATGATGATAGGCTCAATGTGGGATCTGTAGACCGAGATGGATCAATTGATTTGGAGCTAAAGAATTCAAATGCTGAGATAGATCAAATAGAAGAATGTGAATTTATTTTGGGACAGGATCACTGTATTGAAGAAATACAAGCTGTTGGAGTTAAGGAGCATGATGTTCAGACCAACGAAGTTTTAAAAAATTATGGTGATATGGGTAGGGTCTTAACTACTGCTATTTCTTTTTTACTAGTGGCAGTAAAAAATTTGTTATATTGGATGTGGAGGATGTGGACAAGGTGGAGGATGGTATGAATGATAAAAATAGAAATGGTAGTGGTGTTAAAGGCACTAATTCTTTTGTTGATGATGTTCTGTTGGGAAAATCTGATGGTTGTGGAGGTAAAATATGTAATAACTTATTTGATTGTGGTGTGGCTAAGGAGATTGGTTCCATTGGGAAAATGTCCAAATTTAAGCTTGCTAAAGAACTCAAATATTTAGGTCCAATCAAAACTTTTCCTTGTGGTAGAAATATTGAAAATGGAAGTAAGATAAGGGACGGGGGCTCTTCCCCCAAGGTGGTATAATGAACTCTATTACCTTTTGGAATTATAGAGCGACTATGAAAAAAGAAGCCTCTCTCTATGTTAAGGATTTTATTAAAGATTTAGTGTTTTGTTTGTGGGGTTGGTGGTGACTAAAATAATTATTTTGATTAAGTAATTTTTGAGAAGTTGATGGGTCCTGATTGGGATTTTATTCTTCTTCCATTAGATGGTTTATCTAGTGGAATTATGGTCTTATGGAGATCTGATTTGGCATCATTTTCGTGTTAAAGACTTCAGCTGAATGTGTTATAGGGGATCTTAATGTCTTTAATAAGGTTATGTGGACGATTTCAACAGTTTATGGGAGTAAGGAGGTTCATAAAGGGAGGATGTTATGGGATTGTATTCAGGAGCTTTCCCTTAGGAAATTTCCTTCGATTATAGGTTGGGACTTCAATTACATTTTGTCCCAAGAAGATAAGAAGGGTGGAAGGAAGTTATTGTTTAAACAAGGTCCCAAGGAAATGGTAAATTTTAAGAATGAAAATTATTTTCATGAAGTAGGGATTGTTGGTCCAAGGTTCACTTGGTGTAATAATAAAATTGGTGGGGGACGGATTCTTGAAAGGTTGGATAGGTGTTTGCTTAATTCATTGGCTATTATTTATATCCAACCTGCAGGGGTTAGGCACATTGCCAGGGTTGCTTCAGATCTCTGTCCTATTGTGCTAACAATTTATGTTTCTGCTATTAAAAAGAAAAGGTTTCTAAAGTTTGAAGATGTATGGATATGTTTCAAAGCTTTGGCTCATTTAACCTCTAAAGCATAGAAGAAGGCTTATGATGGGATAAAAAAATAAAAAAAAGGCTTATGATTGGGATGATATCCAAATTATTAATAAGAAATGTAAAAGTGCTTTGAAAGATTTGTTCAACTTGAGTAAGGATAAATTAAAGGAATTCTGTAAAGAAAAAGATAGGTTGAAAGTGGAAAATTTTCATCTTCAAGAGGAGGAAACTAGATATGGTTGGTTGAATGAAGAGAAGTTATGGATTCTTAGATCAAAAGTCAAAGAACTTAATGTTAACCTTTGTCGTTTGAATACTTAGTGGAAGCAAAAAGCCAAAGTGAAGTGGATTGAAGAAGGGGACTAATATATTAAATTTTTCCATGCTTTTTCAAATGCTAGGAAAAATGGTAATTGGATTTCTCAAGTAAAGAATTCTGATGGTGTTCTTACCAAGCATCCAAGGAGTTATAGGAGGTTTTTTTAAGAATTTTTTAGAACAAATGGAAGGATAGGGTGTGTTGTTTGGAGAATTTGCCTATTTCGTGGAAGGTTTTGAAAGATAAGGATAGAGGAGGTTTGGAGGTGGAACTTTCTGATTCAGAAATAATAGAGTTTTTTAGGAGGTTGGGTAACAACAAGACTCCTGGATGTGATGGAATTACTTATTCTTTTTTCAAGGATTATTGATGTATTATTGGGGATGATGTTTGTATAGCTGTGAAGAGCTTTTTTCTGTTTAGAAAAAATGCGTATAGAGTGTAAGGATACATTTGTTGTGCTTATTCCCAAATTCAGTAATCCGATGATTCCTTCTAGTTTTCATCCAATCAGACATTGTAATTCTATATAAAAATTGTGGCTAAAGTTTTATTGAATAGATTGCTTTTGTTTATTCCTAAGATTATCTCTGAAGAATAGGTGGCTTTTGTTAGAGGATGATCTATCTCAGATCATTTATTATTAGCTTATGAGGTGTTCAACAAATTAAGGTTTTCCAAAGAAAGCAATAGATTTTCATCTATTAAGTTAGACATGGAGCAAGTATATGACAACATGTGTTGGTCAACTCTTAAGAAGATGATGATTATATTGCTCTTTACTACACAATTTGTGAGCATGGTGATGGATTGTGTTTTGGAACCATGGTTTTCAATCTTGATCAATGGTTGTATTTCTAAATGGATTGTACGAAAGAGTAGTTTTCATCAAGGTTATCCACTCTCACCATTTTAATTTATTTTATGCTTGCAACTCTTTTCTAATGCTTTTCAAATAAAGGAATGGATCTGTGTATCAAAATCTCTCCAAAGGTACAAAGAATTTCTCATTTACTTTATGTAGATGATGTTTTGTTATTTTCTGATGCTAAATTGAGGAGTACTAAGAAGATGAAAGCATTGTCAAGGATTATTGTAATTGGGCTGGTTAAAGAATCAATCTTCAAAAATCTTCTTTGATATGTGGTAAATCTATTATGAGAAGAAGGAAGAAACAAATTATAAGGTTATTGGGGTTTAAGCTTGTTGAAGAGATGGAATACTTAGGGATTAAGATTGCTCTAAAGAGATTGAGAAAATTTGATTTCTAAAGTCTATTGGATAGATAGTTGATCGAATTAAATGCTTGGCGTAATAGGTACATTTCTCTTGTTGGAAGATTGGTTTTGGTGAAGATAATTTTTCTTACTCTTCCATTATTCCTTATTTCTAATTCTATTATTCTGTTATGTATTTTGAAAGAGTTTGAGAAATTATGTAGGAATTTTTTTTGGAATAGACATGATGGAAGTCATGGGTTGCACTATGTGGCTTGGGATGTGCTGTGTAAATCGAGATCATTGGGAGGTTGGGGTATCCAATTTGCAATGTCTAGGATGGGGCTGTTTAGGGTGAAGTTTGCATGGAATTTATTGGAAAATCCATCTACCATGTTGAATAGGAATTTATTAGCTAAATTTAGTGAAATATGGTGGAGTAATGATCATATAAAAGGTGGTTCTTCTTCTTGGAAGATCATTGCTTGTGGTTGGAAGGCTCTAAAAAATTTTGTAGGATGGATAGTTGTTAATGGTTCAAATATTAATGTCTTGAAAGATATATGGATTATGGACAAGAGTTGCTTAAATGGCCAACTTTTGTTGCTATCTTTGTTGATGATAAAACAAATCTTAACTTCTTCATTCAAGATGGAAGGTGGGATTATGACAAACGGTTTTTTTTTTTACTTTGGCGAAGACATTGTAAATGTGATAAGTAGAGTTTAGATTTGTCATAATTTTAATGAAGATTGTATAGAATTAAAGATAAAGATGAGTGGAAGGTCTATTTCAGCTAAGCTACTTGAAGATGGATTGAAGGAAGAGATGAACGTTGATCCTGTTTCATGGTTTCAAAAGTTAAAGTTGAATGCTCAGGTTGAACGTTTTCTATGCCGAGCTTGTAAGATTGCAATTCCAACTACAGATTTTCTAAAAAGTAGAAGGTTAGCTGATAGTAATATGTGTTCAAGGGGATGTGCAGAGGTTGAAGACATCAATCATGTTACTACTACTTGTTCAAAGCTTTTAAAGGTAATTGATTTATTGATAAGTTGGGGGTTCATGCTACCAAAATTCAGAACATTTCATGAGTTTTTGCACGAGTTGGAGATGATTGTGGGGACAAATTCACAGATGGTTAGAATTTACATGATGTTATTGTTGTTTTCATGGAGTAGAAGGAACAAGGTGAAGTATGGAAAAGTGGAAGATAGTGAAGTGATGATTGCTGCAAGAGTTCTCAAGTTTGTAAGCATGGCTAACTAGAATGAAATCCTCTTGAATCACTGAGATGTTACTCAGTCTGTTGGACTATTTTCTGAATTTTGGCATCTTCCTCCTCCTGAGTGCTATAAAATAAAAATTAATGCTTCACTAAAAGATAATAATGAGCCAGGTATTAGAGGAATTATTTTGAGATAGTAAAGGAAGGTTTTTGTTAGCATTTGGTATTTGTGGTGTTCATTGGGACATCACACAATTGGGGCTATTGGCTATTAAATCCTTAAAGGAATTGTTTCAAGGAACAATACAAGATGCCAAAGGTATTAATATTGAGGGTGATAATAAAAATGTGATCCAATTTCATCATAAGTTGTACAACAAATCGAAGAAATCGACGGGGAGCCTTGACGATGAAGATCTTTTTTTTTTAAGTGGTTGCAATAATGTTCTATTTCATTAAATAATTGTAATAAGTTAGCAAATTTTTGTGCTAACTTAGCTTTTTTATTAATTTATTTGGGATATGTTTTGTACGAGTAAACTTCCTCCTTTTGTTCATTTAATGAAGGAAGAAAGTGATAGGGTGCTTTACTCTCAATAGTTTGTATTTAGGTTCTTTGGTTATTTTCTATTATTAATGCATTTTGCATTCTTTAAAAAAATAAATAAAAGAGCTAAAGATAGAAAAGTTAGCACATAAATCCACTAACTTATTACACTCCCTATCTATACAATTGAAATTCTTGATAAATGAAAAGTCTCCAAACTCCTGGCCATCCCTCCTAACAGCATTCTGAAGAAACCTGATGATGTTTTTGTTGTCACCTTTAATGATAAGACCTTTATAACTTAACATCAAATCTTTTATAACAGCCTTGATAGCTTGAATAGCTAGAAGCTCCAATCAGGAGACATCCTAATGAACATAATTGTGTTCAAATGCCAGCAAAAATCTGCCCTTGTGGTCTAAAAAACACGACAAATTTCTTCTTTATCAGAAGGTAATAATTATGCATCAACATTAACTTTGATCCAATCAAGTGGAGGAGGGCACCAATGATTAACCAAAAGCTTAGGCTGATTATCATCCCAGTCGCATGAGTTACAATATTTATAAGAAGCTGAAACAGTAGCATAGCTTACATATTTAACAACAATCACCAAAAAAATTCCCTCAACGTATCTCTGAACCAGCTCATTCCAAGCCTTCCAAGAGAAGAATATTGTATAAAAAAATAAGTTAACCAACCAAGAACATAGAGAATCCTTCCACCTATACCAGTCTTCAATGAACTGAATGTCATAATTTAAAGTTCCCATCTATTTAAATGTTGAACAACCTCCTTGAGATTCTTGCAAATGGTTACCAAATGTTCAACGTCTTCAACTTCATCATAACTCCTTGGACAGCTATTACTGCTTTTCAATCTCCTGTATGATAAGAATTGGTTAGTAGGAATATCATTATGGAAAATCCTCCATCAAAAAGTCTCCACCAGAAGGATAATCCTAGCCTTTTCATCCAATTCTAGTTTTGAAATCAAGGATGATTTTGCTCCAATGCTTCAGCAGTAATCGACTTTCTTGATAATTGATGAATAAGCTCCTTCCGATCTTCAGAAAGAGCTGACAAAATATATATCTTTCTAATGAGATCCACAAGATCCTTCCCAAAGATTTTTTTCAGTTCAATTACATCGCAGCTCTGATAAGAAATGAACCTCTCCACTGTCAATCCATTGTTACCTTAGGACAGCAAAAATGTATGGCATATGTTTATACTCTTATCCATAATCCAAGTGTCTTTGAAGACATCAATATATTCACCATTAGAAATGCTCCATCTAACAACTAATTTATGAAATCCCCCTCCATCAAAAATCAATATCGAAAAAAATGGAACCTACCTTCTACGTACCATCAGCTTCATACAAGGATCCATATTTCAGTTATAGAACCTAGTGCAATAACAATTCTTTGTTTTTTAAATAATTCCCATCAAGATTATCCCTTAGTGGTCCAACTATTTTTGAACAAGAGTGTGAACCAGGCCCTCCACAATTCAATGTCTTACAAATAAAATCCCACTTAACTAATGGAGTCCAGCTTCTCCAACTATTGTGTTCCAAATTAAGCTTCTACAAAGCTTATCCATTTCATCTATTACAACTTTAGGTACTAATAATATAGTTGAATGAAAATAAGGGTAACAGAGAAAAATCAATTTAACTAGAGTGATCCTTCTAGTTAAAGAGAAGAATTTACAACCCCAAATGTTCAACATCCTCAAGACTTTATCAATGATGAATCAAAAATCTGGTCTTACTAGCCTTCTCAAATCAATTTTATCTCCAAAATAATAAATTTCCTTGACTTGTTTAAAGCCCAAAATACGGTAAATGAATAAAAAAAATTGTGAAGGAGGACATCCTTTTCAAAAATCCCTACTAGCCTTGATCTAATTTTTAAGATTGTCGTTATTCAACAAAGAGAAAGTAGGATCTTGAACACATTCCATAATTAAGTTTGAAAACTTCATTAGAAATCCAAAATAATCTAAGGCTTTACCCAAATTAGGCTATCCCATAGAATCATAAGCTTGCTCCATATAAATTTTGAATGAGACTAGACCCTTAGCTGATTTAGAATACTTGAACTTATGAAAAACTTCCTGTGCTACAAGAGCATGATCAAACAGTCACCTTCCTTTAGAAAGGCCACTTGTTCTTCTGAAACTAACTTAGGAATAAGAACCAATAATCTATTCAAAAAACCTTGCTCGCCGCTTTATAAATAGTTTTGCACAGACTAATTGGTATAATAGTTCAAGGTGACATAGGATTACTCACCTTGGGGATCAGCATAATAAGAGTCTCTTTGCAATCCTTACATATTTCCCCTGAGCAAAAGAAATGATTAATATAAATCGATAAGTCTTCTTTAATGATGTCCCAATAAGATTTAATAAAAGAATAGGAAATGTCGTCATTCCCCGGAGCAGTGTTCCCACCAACTTGCTTGATCACGGTCTCCACTTCCTATAAGGATAACTCTTTGTTCAACATACTAATATAATCTTCATCCAAGAATTTCCATGGGGATAACCAATCATTCAATGAGCATCTTCTATCTCTCCAATTCTCCTTAAAGAACCAAAACAAGACATTTTTGATTTGGTGCTGATCCTCCACAAAAAGCCCTTTTTCTTTTTTAATTTTGAAGATGAAGTTAAAATTCCTCCTTGCACCAGAAAAAGTTTGAAAAAAACTGGAATTCCTATCACCCTCAACCAACCATTTGATTTTTGCATGTTGTCTCCCCCATGTATTCTGGCGAGTCAAAGTGGAGTTCAACTCACATAATTTGTCTTCTAGGGACCAACTATCCTCAGGCAAAAGGTACCTAAATTCTGCTTCCTTTCCTTGTAGCTCCAAGATCTCCCTTTTAAGGCTTTCCTTAGAAATGTTTAAGTTTTTTAAGTTTTTCTCTACTCCATTAAAATAAAGGCTTTGAGGCTCTTAATATCTTATAGTTAAGAGTTTTAGAAGGACTCCCAAAAGTATTCTTCCTCCATGCCTCTTTCACGATCGAAGTAGAAACCATGATAGAAACCCAAATGTCTTCAAATTTGATAACTCTCTTGGACAAAGGGCTGAACTCTTAACATATTTAAGAGAATCAGGTAGTGGTCCAATGCAAATCAACGAATTGACATCCCTCCTATATATAGATGTCAATTTGTTTGAATGAACCCAAAAAAAAAACCACATGATCCTTCACAACCTTCTTAAGATATAGAGAAGCTTTCTTCTTCCTAGCTTCTCTATAATTCCAAAAATCTATAGAAGACATCATTGAACAAGAGGGGAAGAGATCCCCACCTTATCCTTTTAATCACCATCCACTTTCCTACTTCTAAGAGGCAATTTAATCGGCCCCAATCCCTTAAGCTATTTTAAACATTTCTTCTTGATATTAGAAGATCCACCATCTTTAAGTCCTAACTCAACTCCCATTACATAAAGTCCTTTTTCCATAGAAACAAGCTCAACTTCTTTACTAATAACAGAGCCATCAGGATACTTCACCTCATCCTTCTCTGTGCAAATAATCTCCCATTCTTCAACAACTTGACTTAAAACATCAAATTGGTTAACAACATTATAAATGTCACAGGAGTTTGAGAGAATACCTCACCCAATTTATGAATTAGGAAAACTCAACAAGCTATTCTGAACTTTAGAAAAGTCTGATTTATCCTCATCAACCATCACTTTAGACAAAGAACCTGGCTCAACAAATTCTTTACCCCATTCCAAGCATCATCTGATGAAATCTACAAAATTTGGACCATTTCCTCTTCATTTACATTCTTATAACATGGAATGGAGCATTCTCTCCAAAAACATTGATTACCAATGCCTTTAAAAGTTTCTTAGTTTTTTCCAACTCAATTTTCAAATGCAACTTCACCACAGCTCCATTCTCAATTAAACTATGTGATAATCAATATCAAGAGCTCAGATATTTGAATTTTTTTCTCCATGCATTCATCAAAACCTTGCTTGAATGTTGTTTGGGAACATTTACCTGATTGGTAACCATTTTGCAGTTGCCCAGATCACCTGAGTCAAAATTACGCACCTTCTCCAGGTCAAAACTAAAATATCCAAAATAGCCTCTTTATTTTGTAGTTCAGCAACAAATTTATAGCCATTAAGACTTTCCTTAATTATCTCTTCATTTGAACTTTCAACCTATTTTATTTACGATCATCAACTTCCACTCTTTTTAACCTTCTCGTTAGGTTGACGTTGACACCTCCTTTCAAAGCAATTTTAGAGCAAGATTTATCCACGATATCCATCAGAGCATTCTTAGCCTTTCCTACACATTCAATTTGATTTCTTGGAGCCAGCAATCCAGATTTGTTGATGACCAAAGGATTAAACCTCATCTTTACATTGTGATCAAACCCAATTTTACCATCTCCAAATGTAGGCGAAGATTAAGTTGGATTTCAATGGGGAACAAATCGAGCACCATTTGTAGATGATCGAAAATTCATAAGATAATAGCTAGCCGAAGGCAGCCGGTGACATACCACCTCCATCGGAAGAAGCCAGAAATTGTACGAAATAGAAATTCAAAAATTGCCTTTTCTCTCTAGAACGAGACCTTCTCTCTCTAACAACCCTTAATACACTATTTCACCTAGGTGTAATATCTCTCAAGGGCCTTCATCATGCTCTTTCATATTCCATGATGAGCCTCCAAAGCACAATTTGGAGATCATAACATTGCTTCAACAAACCTGATAATTTAATAAGGGCTTTACCTACTGACTTGGTGTATTAGTTTTTTGGAGGAATATATCTTCAATCAATTCACTTCAAAGTTATTATTAGTGATGGTGAGTGTAATAATGAGGACCACCACATATCCCCCACCCTAGTTAGATTTTAATCCCCCAACGCATATGAATAAGTGTGATTAACTTTAAATTAATAATGAAATTTTCTCAGTTCACCCTAGAACTTAAAGAAGGTTTGGGGAGATCCCTAACACATATTTTCATATTAAAACTAAAATAATTATGAATGTTAAGGAAAAAAAATAAAAAAACCTTTGAGGCATAAATTGTCTCGTAGACCTCAATTAAATAATAGCAAGTGCATAAAAATTTTGAATGTTGTAGGATACAAAACTTTAACTAATAATTATTCCATGAGTTTTATTAGAAGTAAAGGATAAAATATAAAAAAAAATTTTGAATCATTAAATATATACAAAAAGTTTTTTTAAAATATATATATTTTAATAATTTTGTATGTCCTAATTTTTTTAAATTGTTAAAAGATTTTATTATTTTTCTTCCCAAGAAAATCACCAGGTACTATTATGAAAAAAGTTTTACAAAAATTTTTCATTAATTATAAATAAAGTAATTTTATTTTAATTATAGAACCGATCATCAAAGGTAAAACATCATACTTTCAAGCATAGAAATTTGAAATTAAAAGTACCGAAAAAATTAAATTTACATAGTTTCATGTTAAAGAAATAATGTAAATAATACATACGTGGAAAAGACTACCAATAATAATAATAATAATAATAATAATAATAATAATAATAATAAATTTTAGATAGAAGCTAACAATATAATCAAAAGGTGTATTATATTTAGAACAAATTGCTCCACTTACTAAAAAAATGGATGGCATATAAGGAAAAATAAGAGTAAATGGGATAATTCTTAAAATATTTTTGGAGAATTTATTATTCATTCATTATTTTTACGTCTATTGTATAACAAATTCTCATTTGAAGAAAATTTTTAATTTTAAATTAAAAAAGATTCTTTATGAAAATGAAAAAAAGTTAATTTATAATTTAAATTTCATATGGAACCAATGCTTGAAGTTGTTTGCTTTTAAATTTCATAACCTTTTATGTGTTTTTGGGCCCAACAATTTTTTTTTTTTAATATTCTTGGCTCAATTTTGACACTTAAACCTTTAAATTTAGATGTGATATTTTTTTTGAAAAAATTTTCATAAAAAAGATGTTGACAATGTTTGGAGTTTTTGCACTCTCAAGAATATAACAGGATGAAAAACATTTGTTCAAGCCTCTAAATAGAGATCCATAATGTCATCTTAAGAGTTATCGTATATTTTATTCCTTTATTTGTATTCTATTTACAATCAAATGGTAGTTTTATTTGATGCATTCGTTTTGATATGAATATAAAATATTTTAGGATGATTCAAAATAATGGCATATTACCCTCTTTGAAATTTATAAATTTACAATTTTACATCTACCAATCTTAGGATTCAATCTTTTATTTTCTTGCCAACCATTAAATTACATCATATTTTTTCATAAATTTTAAGGGAGAGTAAGAGATAAATATCAAATTATAAACCTTTCTAATCAGGTCTTAACAAAAAAAATAAGATAAAAAACATTTCCTTTTAAATATCTAAAAAAAATGGTAAATGGAGAACTTTTTCAACTTCACTTGATGGCTTGTTTGGTTGGGTTGTTCTTGTAAATTTTTGTTTTGAAACAGTTGTAAAGAAAAAGATGTTTTCAAAATAGCTATTAGAGAGTGGAGTTAACTGCATAACATTGTTTATTTAAATTACCTTATATATATATATATATATGGAAAAATTAAGAGCTAAGCTAAACTTCATTAAAAAAAATGAAAAAAATTATAACCTAAAAAGGAGATAGAAAGAACAACAACTTGAAATAAGTAAGAAGAAAATGAAAAGAGACCTCCACCAAAATTAGTGAATAAAATTGAACCAAACATGAAAACTAAAAAAATCAAATCAAAACAAGCTTACCAAACAAAGAAAAATCTAAACAAGAAAAAAAAATAGGTTCTAAAGACTAAAAAGGTCCACTGAAATTCTTCATATAATCAAGATGCAGAAGTAAAAACCTATATCAGCTAGAGCAGAGAAAGGGAAATTAACAAAAGTTGAAAGTGCACATGTAAAAATTATGTATTCCTACAACAATTCAAAGTTGGAATGATGGTTCATTGTATATATAATATTAGAAGATATGCATATATGATTTAGTGTTCCATATGTGAGGGCTGAACGGTTTTGATTAACTTGTAACATATTGGGAATTTTATGCTCCACCTTTCTTGAAGCTTCTCCGATTCAATTATATTTTGTGTTTTGTATTAACATTCCCTCTCAAACTATTGATTTAGATGATGTAATATGTTTGTTGGCAAAGTGCTAAAATATGGGAACCAATAGAGGCTTTGTGAATAAGTTTTCAATTTGATCTTTAACGAAGATATGGTGAACTGTAATAGTTTTATATTTGATGCAATCCCTAATAAAGTGACTGTCAACTTTGTTATTTTTCTTTACATGCATGAAAGATCAGGTTGTTGGTTAAAAAAATAGTTGAGGTGTTAACACTGAATAATGAAGTGGTACAGGAGGCATGTGGTCGAAGTTATAATGGAGACACAGACATAAGATTTTTAAGGCAACGGAGGCTAATGCTTGGTTCTAGCTTTTATGGAAGATCGAGTTACGTTATTTTTCTTCTTAATGCTCCAAGAGATTTGAGAGTTACCTATGAAATTACAGTAGCTAGTGATGGATTTTTTATCTTGAGATTCACCCACCTAGTCAAAATTTAGCACATGATCGAAGGGAGAGAGATTCTTGAATAGTGGGAGATTGATGTTGACCATGCCCTATATATTATGGAGGAGTCAATTCAAGGCTTCATTTTGGTTGTTTAGGGGATTTTTAATAAGTTGGCAAAATTTGTTAACAGCATAGGAGATTTCAGGTTGGGTTAGTTTCAGGTATTATAGGGAGACAACTAGATGTTGGAATAGATAAGGATTGAATAAGGCAATGGAGTTCGAAGGGAATTGGAGTTGTTTCATAGGTGTGGGGGTTCATACATGCTTTTAATTCTCCATCCATGCCTTTGAGATAATAGCTTGTGCATACCTACTTTGGTTTAGATGGAGACCCTATGTGGTGGGAACTAGCTTAATTCAATTAGAAAGCATGATTTCAATACTTTTTTACTTAAACATTTTTTATTCTTGCACTAAAGATCATGTTCCATAGTTTTGTTTTGATTTTTTTAAAAAATATTTAATGCTTGTACTTTCTAAACATACCTTAGTTCTATTAGTTTGTTCTAAATTAATAAATTTATGTTCTTAATAAAAATGTTTATGATTATACATTAATAAAATGTAAAGAAAGATTTAGAGTTTAAAGATAAAAAGAAATCATGACGAAAAAATAGACAATGGTAGTAAGCTTTCCAATGTCATTCTGGTGGCTATTTTCTTTATCCCTTCTCTTTCCCACAATCTCTCTATAGGATTTTAGATAACCATTTGGTCATGGATTTGTTTGTAGCACAAACTTGATTTCTAATTTTTGGATTCTTTAAATGGATTCATTTTCTAAATGCAAGAAGTTCACTTGGGGCAATTTTTTTAAGGTTTTATTTTTGGATAATTGTCACATTTTAATTTTTTATAATATTATTTCTTTAGATAGAGTCATCTCTGATGGTTCAGTCAAATAAAATATTGTCCTTCTGATGACCTTGTTAGAGAGTAGATGTACTAGTTTATGTCTATGTTAAAAAAGTAATGATAGACATAAAAAGAATTGGTTAGAAAATATTATAAATTATAATTTTATTAGATTTAAACAATAATTTTACTCTCAACATGACACAATGATGGAAAAAGTATTCAAGTTGCTGACTCTATGTACTAGGATAATGGGTTGATTATGTTGTTGTTGTAGAATTTTATAGCCCTTTTTCAAGCATTTTTCTGATGAGAGCTTTTTATAATCAATGTTTGCTAGCGTGGGATAAGTATTAAAAAGTTACTGATATTTTTATCAAAAGAGAAAAAGGCAAATAAATCACATTATATATATATATATATATATATATATATATATATATATATATATATATATATATATATATATATATATATATATATATATATATATATATATATATATATATACTTCTTAGTGATAGTACTATAACTATATTTTAAAACTATTTCATATAGATGAGCTATCTCAAGTAAATCCCGTGTATTTCCTTGCTACATTTTAATATTTACTTTTTAATTATAGGTTAGGTTAGTTTATATATGATGACCCTCACCATCTTTTCCAGAAGTTGTTGGTAGTATTGGAAGACAAATATTTGGCTTGGAGAAGATGATGAATGAAATGTTGTAGAATGTTGCTTCATTTAGTTAAGTTCAAGCAAGATGGAAGGCATATTATTCGAGAGACTTGAAATTCTTGACTTTGTTAATCCAATTTTCTCCTTCTTAATGGACTATTTTATCTATTTCTAACCAAATTCATGAGATGATTTAATCTTCCACGGGTAAGAAAGATATAAATAATTAAATAAATATTGGTGATTATTATAAAAGTTTGTATAGCATCTCATAATAGTCACAATTTCTTGTAACTTTTTTTATGAGGTTACATGCATAATATATTTATTTTTACCAATTCCAAAATTGATTGGAGAATAATGTCATCATTAGATTAGTTCTTTCAAGAAGATAAATAAACTGATCATGTATTACATTACACTTTATGTAGAGGCCAATCATTATGTCCTTATTTTAACCACCTAGCACATAAGGATTATAAAACTTCAAAATTTAATTAACTCATGGCCCCATAATCGTATACTTGTTTGATGATCAAACCCTGTCAAATCATATTTACCTTCTTAGGAAGATCAGGTTTCGTAGGCTTTATGCCTATATTAGTGAATTCCCATGATTATAGGACTTGAAGGCTTAATATGAATGTATTAAAACAAATATATAGGTTGCCACAACTGTATATTTATTTGATGGTTTGAACCTTGTCGACTCCTATTAATTTGCATAAAAGGATTGAGTTCGAACTTGAATTCACATATTGACCCGCGCAATAACCCTAGACATCATGTGTGTTTCTACAATATGCTCATCGGGGCCCATTCAGGTGTTTGGGGGCATTTTATAGTTATTTGTTGAACCTTGTCGACTCCTATTTACCTACTTAGGAGAATTTGGTTCAAGTTTATTGAGTCACGCAACATCCCTAAATGTCACAAGTGTTCCTACAACACGCTCGCTGGGGCTCATAAGGGTTAGTCTATATGAGACTTATATAGACAATAAAATCCAAAAGGAAAATAAAATATTTATCAATTTTCTAACTTGATATAAATTTTTGTTTCGTAACATATGGCAAAATTAGCAACATAATCTATAATTTTTTCTTGGCTTTGTATATGAACTAGAGATATGTTTATTGAGTGCCATTAATATAACATATCAAGCTTAAATGATTTTTTTCCTTCCAAATTTTATGGAGGACAGTTTATCATTAATGTTGATAAATAACTTTAGTAATTTTATGTGTATACAATGCTGCTATATATATGTATATGTCATAGGTCTCTTGGTAACATAAACAAAATTGATAGAACTTGATGTTTATTTTTTATGTAAATTTATAATTATCTTATGAGTCCCCTGATACTTAGTTGGTTTTAAATAAAGGTATGAATAATTTATTAGGCATTTAGATTATGATTTCATTTCAGTTGATTTAGAAAATTGCACTATTTATGGTTCTAAGGAATTTGAGATTTTTGTGTAACTATTTTTATTTTAGATATCTTCTTCTCTAATATCCTTTTTGTCTTTAGATGATAGGTAATAGTGGACTCTACTCATTACTGAGAAGCATAGATATTGATTTATTATTTTTGCATTTGAATTTGGTCAATTTTTTCAGTTAAGATAAAAGTTGTAGTCAATCTCATAATGATTTGCCCATTATAAAATAGGAACTGATGAGAGGATAGGCTTGTATGTTATAACCTTAGTCAAAATATGGATATTATCTATATTTTTAGTTGATATCAAAGAGGAAAAACAACAAAAAACAATGAATCTCTACTCTCTGCCAATTCTGAAGCAATTTTAGGGCTCTTGCTTGGGCGTTCAACTTCTTCGTCATGGATTGTATTTTGTGGCTAATTTTTTTATTTTCACATCACTCTTGATTTGTTTTCCATTTTATATATTGATTTTGTTATTCCTTTTTCATTTTTTGGTAGTTTTGGGTGATGACTCCATCGTCATTGAACCCTTGGCTAACTGCGAATGGGCAATGCAAGTCTGGGTCTTTCTAAGAGGTTCTAGTGGGTGATGTTTCATCTTCTATTTCTAATTTCAATTTTATTCTTAATTGGTTTGATGGTTTACCGACATTATTGATTGCTAATAATGTTATATGTAATCTATCCACTCCATTTGCCTTTAAACTTGTGGGAAAATTTGTGTTATGATGGACAAACTTATATATTAACCAAAAGTTTTTTGTGAACCTCAAACTTTCATGAATGTTTTCCAATGGTTTGATGAATCAATGTGCTCTTCAACTTTAAATTGATTTAGATTATAGATGCATTGTTTTTAGAAGAGCATACTACATTTATTGTTGCCAAATATGTCTGTTTAAATGGATGCTTGACTTTGATGTTAGAGAGGAATCACCTATTGCCCCTATTTGGATTTCTTTTCTAAATATGGGACTGAATTTTTTTAATTCCCAAATCCTTTTTGCTTTAGCTTATATCTTCTGTAGACCTTTACATACGGACCAAGCGACTACTTAAATTTCAAGTTTGCATGTCGCATGAGTTATTGTTGAAATTGATATTTCTAAATAGCATCCTAAGGAAATTTTTATTTGTTACGAGCTCAATGGTTTTCAACAAAAAGTCAATTTTGAAAATTTTCCTAAACTTTCTTTTTATTGTAAATTACATAGTCATGGAAACTCTTAATGTTTTAAATTACATCCTCATTTACGGAAGCATAAAGAAGCAATAAAAAACTTAGAAGGGGAAAATAAGATAAATTCTAACACTTTGTAGGAATTGGTTGAGGAGCTTAACTCTCTAAGGAAAAAACTTGATCATGAATTAGTGGTTCCTCCGTCGATATAGGCTGGTGGAAATCAATCTAGTCAATCCCACGTGGTCAATGGGAAGGTGGATCCTCAGTTTGGTAATATTGGTACTAATTATTTGGTATCTACCAACTCTATTATTTAGGATGAGAAAAGGGTGGAAACCCAATAAGAGGATCAAATGGATGTTATTGTCGCTGAGCATATTAATATGCTTTCTAGTTTATAATTAACTTGTTCAATTAACAAGAACTTAGTTGAAATTGGCCATGATACAATTAATAAGGAGAACATTTCTCATGTTAATTTTTTCTCTACTTCTCATGTGCATGTAATTGGGGAAAAAAACTTGGAAAAAGGTGAACTTATTCAAGGGGATTTTATGGAAGGTAATACGAGCTAAGGGGTTATAACAAAAAAAAGTTGTAAGGATTCTCAAACTATTTCTCATCATATCGTTTCTAAGACTGATTATGATAATCATGCAAATATTAATAAAAAAAATTGGTGAGGAGGAAGGTGATTTTCATTCTGTTCATTCTAAAAAGAATAAGAAACATAAGAATGTCATACTTATATCCCCTAAAACCACCAGATCTCATTCTTCAAAATTAAATTAATGATTAAGTCAATTATTTGGAATGTTAGGGGGATTTGGCACCCTTCTATTATAATTAGAGTCGACAACTTGTGTCTTATTCATTATAATTCCCTGATGATTGTTATTGAGCTGTTTATTTCGATTGATAAATTGAGTAGCACTGATTTTAAGGTTTTAATCATGTTGTGGCGAACATCTATTATAAAATTTGGGTTATTCGGAAGGTTCCTTTTGTTATTGATATTATGGGTGATTTTATTTAGGTGTTTCATTGTCGTATTGGATATATGCATTCGAATTATTTTGCTTCTTTTTCTTACATTTACTTGTCTCATAATAATAGAAAGACTTTGTGGGTCGAAATTGTGCTTTTCCAGAATAGTATTAACACTCCCTGGATGGTGGGTGTTGACTTCAACACTATCTCCTCTCTAGTTGAAAGACTTGAGGGGTATACTCTTTTTACCAATCTATGTAAGATTTTAACAACATGATATTTGATTGCAACCTCATTGACATAAGTTATTCTGGAAGCAATTTCACTTGGAACTATGGTAATCTTAGGCAAAGTTTGGATTGTGTTTTATCTAATGATAGTTGGATTAATACTTTTACTTCTATGCATGTTGAACATCTTAGTAGAACCCTTTCTGAGCACTCTCCTTTGCATGTTATGATTAAGCCTGGAAAAGACATATCCATATGTAATTTTACATTCCAAAACATGTGGTAACTTGATCACTCTTTCATTGATTTGGTTAAGGATAATTGGAATGCCACCTTTACCCTGATAATTCTATATTTGGTATGAATAGGTTGTGGCTTAAATTGAAAGACTTAAGCAAAATATTTATTGGTGGAATCAAAATGTTTTCAAATATATTTTTACTATCATTGTTATAACTAAACAGAGAGTAACCACTATGGACTAGATATTACAAAAACCAACCTTTTGATGACAATATTAATGCCCTTCATCATATTAAAAGTGCTTTGTTTAATTTACATGATAAAGAGCAAAGTTATTGGAAGTAAAAAGTGGCTTCTAAGCACCAATTGATGGTGATAATAACATTAAGTATTTTAATGCCTTAGTCAAATGGAACAGAGTTAGGATCTGGATTCATAAAAATGCTAGTGATGAAGGTTCTTACGCTGAAGATGTTAGGGAGATTACTAACTCTAATATGCTTTTTTTTTAAATCTGTTTGATAATAACTTTACTCCCACTCCTATTGATAATCCTACTATGATGCCTAATATCATTAACCATGAGGATAATTAGGCTCTTACTACTCCCCAAACTATGGAGGAAAGTATGAAAATGATTTTTTATTTGATTTTTGATGCTGTGTTTTGTCCTGATAGTTACAAGACTAAGTTTTTCAAGAAAACTTGGGATATCATGAGTAGTCATATTTTTAATGCTACATTACATTTTTTTGCTAGCAATTATATGCAAAAGCTTTTTTCTTCCTCCTATATTGTGATTATTCCTAAGCAGTCTGGCTTCTTGTTGTAATGAATTTAGACCTATTAGCCATTATATATTTTTCATAAAGTTATTTATAAATTGCTTATGAATCGCATTGCCCCTTTGCTTCCAAAAATTATTGTTCCTAATAAAACTGGTTTTGTCAATGGGATATTTATTTTAGATAAAATTTTATTAGCTCATGAAATTTTGAATGACTTGGATGTTAGGGAACTTGATGGTAATATTATTTTCATATTGGATATTGCCAAAGCTTATGATAATATTTGCTTGGATTTTCTTTATCAAATATTGTATTTATTTGGTGTCAACTTTTTTTTTGTTGACCTGATTAAATAATGTATTGAAAATTGCTTTTTTATGTCATTATCAATGGTAAATGTCATGTTTACTTTAAGTCCTCTAATGGTTTGAGACGAGGTAATCCTATCTCTCCGGCCCTCTTCATTAATGACATGGAGTATTTACCTATAGGTCTTATCAACCTATATGATATCATTCCTAGCAATTTTTATTGTTCTAGGGTGGCTTTCCTATTTATCATTTATGTTTTGTTGATGATGTTATTATTATTTTATTTTATTTTATTTTAATTTTATTATTTTTTTTCTTTTTTTTAATTATTTTTTTATAATGCGTCCACTAATAGGGTCAACAAACTTATGTAGTTCTTAAATATGTTTGAAAATTGTAGTGGTCTTTTTGTCAACAAAAACAGGAGTAAATTTATTGTTTCTAGTAAGATTTCCCATAATCGCATTAATACTATTAATCATAATACCAATTTTCTTCAAGGGTCTTTACCTATTAAGTATTTAGGTGTTCCTCTCTATATGGGGAGAAAGAAAACTTTCATGTTTGATAATCTTATTACCTCCATGAAGAAGATGTTCCTCTCTTCAGATTTGAATTCCCTTAGTTTTGGGGGTAGATTAACTCTTATTAAAAGTTTCTTATGTTCTTTATCAATTTATTCTTTTCAAACCTTGCAACCTATGCTTACTATTAGTATTAAGATTGAATTAATAAATAAGTTGTTTTGTCCTGGCTCTAAAGAGATCTCTAAAGTTATTTGGTCCTTTTGGACAAATTATTATGGGGTTCTAAATGAAGGGGATTTAGATTGTAAGAATATGTTTTATTTATATTATGCATTTTCTTTTAAATTTTGGTTTAATTTTCATGCTAAATTCTCTCTTTGGTCCAACTTCATATATGATTAGTATCGAGTAGGTAAGCATCCTCCAATGTGTTATTACAAAACTAATGATTCCAGAGTTTGGAAAATACTTTGCAATATTATGTAGAGTGTTGAATTACATGTTAAGTGGGGGCATGTTAGAGCAAACATTTTCTTCTAGCAAGATCAGTGGCCTGGTGGCATGTCCATTGATTTTATTTTCAATATTGTTTCTACTGCCTCTACTAAATTAGAGTCTTTTATCACTGATAACAATTGGGACTATATTAAACAAGCTAATAATCTATCTTTCATTTTTTTTTTAATGATGAACATAGAAATAGCATTAAAATAAAAGAGACATAATAAAACTAATAATAGCATCACACTCCTATAAAAAATGAATAAAATAAGGAGGAATATTATCCATACTAGTATCATCCCGAACAAAACTACCACTAAGATCACAGTTAGCATAATCATCTGCTAACTTATTTCAATCCATATCCACATAATTAAAAATAACATGTTTAAAATCTTTAGTAAAAGATTTAAGTTCAAAGCCAAATCTAGACTTGTAAACCTCCATGTTCTTGAGACCATTCTGAATGTATTTAATCATGTTGATGTTATCCCTTCAATTGTGATACCTTTGTATTGCATCATCCAATCTTTCACAACCAATTCCAAAGAGTAGATAGCTGACATTTCTAACTGTGAGATGTCACAATGAATACCATTGAATCCAAATGGAAAGAAAAACCTTCCTTTATGATTCTAGAAAATACCTCCAACTCAATCCTTATAGGACATTAAAAAGGAAGCATCTAAATTAACATTGATACAATAGGGTGGTGGAGGATGCCAATAATTTTTTAACAACCGAAGTGGTTGATTAGAACCCTAGATGCTCAATTTATGTCTGTATGACAGAGAAATGGAATCTACAACAACTAAATTTGTTGTAATACTAAGGTTACTATCCTCCTTATCACCTTGAATAGATTTATTTATGGATTTCCAACCAAAAAAAAAAAGCTAAAGAATATAGATTAGCAAGGAAAGCTTTGCTTAATACAAATTTTTTCAACCAAATACAACATTAAAAAAAAGTTCCAAAAATAGGAATTTCAAAACCCCATTAATTCAAATTTGAAGAATTTTAACAAGCTTAGAGATGTTAATCGTAACATGTTCATAATCTTTTATCTTCATACAACCTCTAGGACATAAATTCCCATCTCTTAATCTTCTATATGCCAAAAAAATGGAAAGTAGAAAGTACATTGTGATGTAACCTCCGGACAAATACTTCGACCATTGGATTAAGTTTAATTTTCTTAATTCATAACCAATACCTCTGAAAATTTGGATAACTCATGGCAGCTTCAATTGCTAGAGCCGATATGGTTTTTCCAGTAACCTAATACATAAGCTCCCCTTGGTCCTTGTTACAATTTAGATCAATCTTAATATTTTATATTAAGTTAGTCAACTCCTCCACAAAGAACTTCTAAAGCTCCTCCATCCCCCACATACTCCATTTTTAACAAAGTGATCAACAATCATATCATCACTTTATCAAATAGAAATAAAAGTAAGACATTTATCAAAAGTATTTATCCAATACCCAAACATCATTCATCATATTATCATATTCCCCATTAGAGATCTTCCATCTAACAATCGGTTCTAGAGATTTTGCACCACTTAAAATAATCTTCCATGAAATCGACGTGTTTTGCTTCAATTTAGAATTCCAACAAGACGAATAATATCTTCTTTCCAATGTCTTATACAATAGTGAGTCAGCATCATTAAGGAACTTCCACACAAGCTTTTCCCTTAATGCTCCCACCATGCTAACACATGAATGTAGTCCACAGCCTCCCATTAAAAATTGTTTACATGATGATTACCAGCACACATAATGAAATCCACTTATCCTATCATTTTTATTCCAAATAAATTACCTAATAAAATTTATCATTTTTAGCCAAAATACCAATAGGCACAAGAGAATGAGTACAATGAATAATCAAGATTGAAAGAATAATCGATTTGATAAGAATAAATTTCCCTAATAAAGAGATAAATTTATTCCCCTAAGTATTACAACAACAACAACAACAACAACAAGCCTTTATCCCACTACGTGGGGTCGGCTACATGAATCCTTTTTCTCTATTGTGTCCTATTAAAGGTCAAATTCTTGTTTAAAACTAATAAAGAAAGGTCATTCCTAATATTTTCTAACTTAGTCTTTTTAGGTCTACCTCTACCTTTTGTTAGCATAAATCAAATCTAATACCTCTACTCTCCTAAGTGGGTCATTAGAAGGCCTCATTTTATGTGACCAGACCATCTAAGGCTACTCTCTCTAATCTTATCTTTCACTCGAGATACTCCAACCTTTTCACGTATATGCTTATTTCGTATCCTATCTCTAAGGGTATAGCCACTCATCCTCCTGAGCATCCTCATCTCTGCCACACTTAACTTAGTATTATTCTTCTCTTTTAATGGCCAACATTTAGCACCATAAAGCATTGAAGGCCTCAATACCATCTTATAGAATTTTCCCTTAAGTTTGAGGGGTACTTTTCTATCACACAACAAGCCCGATGCATTCCTCCACTTCAACCATCCAACTTGAATTCTGCTGATAATATCCCCATCTATTTTTCCATCACTCTAAACAATAGATCTAAGATATCTAAAACGTGTACTCTTATTAATGTCTTGATCGCCCAAAGTCACAATCCCCTCACTAGGTCTATTACTACTAAAATTACACTCCATATATTCCATTTTAGATCCACTCAAGTGAAAACCTTTAGTCTCTAATGTTGACCTCCATAATTCAAGTTTACTTTCAACTCCCTCTCTAGTCTTATCAACAAGAAGAATATCATCAGCAAAAAGCATACACCAAGGTACATCCTCTTGCAAATGTCTAGTGAGAACATCCATGACTAAAGCAAAATGATATGGGCTTAAGGATGATCCTTGATGTAACCCAACCAAAATAGGGAAATACTTGGTCAAACCACCTTGTGTTTGAACACAAGTAATAGATCTTGCGTACATATCTTTAATGTTTTGAATATAAACATTATTAACTCCTTTCTTTTTATGAAATCTTCATAACACTTCTCTTGGAACTTTATCCTATGCTTTTTCTTAATCAATAAATATCATATGTAGATCCTCCTTATTTTCTCTATATTTATCCATCAAACCTCTTAATAAATGTATGACTTCCATAGTCGACCTACCCGACAAGAATCTAAACTGGTTTTGAGAAACATTAGAATCACGCAACAACCTATGCTCCATAACTCGCTCCCATAATTTTAAAGTATGACACATTAACTTAATTCCGCTATTATTTGTACAACCTTGTGCATCACTTATTCTTAAAAATAGGAATTTACACACTAATTCTCCACTCATATGGCATCTTTTTAGTCTTTAAAATAATATTAAAAAGTTTAGTAAGCAAAGAAATTCCTTCATCTCCTAACCATTCCACACCTCTATTGCTATAACATAAGGTCCAACAGCGTTTCCACCCTTCATTTTCTTTAAAGCATATCTAACTTCGGTTTTATTAATTTGTCGATAAAAATAAAAATCTTTATTTTCATTTAGGGGGCTAAGTTCATTATAGTCAATCTTATTTTCAGAATTTTCATTAAGAAGTTTAGCAAAATATCTCATCTACCTTTGTTGAATATCATCTTCTAAGAAATGTATTTTTTTATCTTCATCCGTAATACACTTCACTTGAGCTAAATCCTTACTACTCCTATCTCTTTGCTTGGATAACATATACATATATCTTTCTTCCTCCTTAGTATCTAATTTCTTATATAATTGACTAAAAGCTAAGGTCTTTGCATCGCATATTGCTTTTTTAGATTTCTTACAAGCTTCTTTATATCTTTCCCAATTATGAGAAATTTTAAAATTAAACAAATTTTTATAACAAATTTCCTTAATCTTAATCTTTTCTTGCACATTTGGATTCCACCACCAACTATTTTTACTATTAGGAGCTTTTCCCTTTAATACTCCAAGCACATCTTTTGCAATATTCTTAATATCACTGACCACTTTTTCCCACATAACATTAGCATCCTCATGCACACATAAAATCTTAAGATCTAAAATCTTACTCTCAAAAATATTTTTTTTAATATTCTTTAAATGCCCCCATATAATCCTAGAATATCATTTTACTTTATTTTTTATTATCTGCCCCTTTATCTTAAAGTCCAAAACTAATAATCGATATTGGATACATAACTTTTCACTCGGAATAACTTTACAATCTTTACAATCTAAAAGATCTAATTTTATTATAAGAAAATAATCAATATGGGTTATATTATATTCTTTTTTATAAGTGATGAGATGCTCATTCCTTTTCTTAAATAAGATATTAGCAATTAAAAAATTATAAGCTAAACAAAAATCTAATATGGTCTTGCCACCTTCATTTGTTGATCCAAAATCATAGCCACCATGAATTTTTTTAAAATCATCTACCTCTCTACCAACATGTCTATTTAAATCTCTTCCAATAAGAACTCTTTCTTCTAGAGGTATATTTTATAACAATTCTTCTAATTCATTCCAAAAATTTAATTTAGAACTCATATCCAAACCTACTTGAGGAGCATAAGCACTTATAATATTAATAATCTTATCATCAACAACAATCTTTAAAGCTATAATTCTATCTCCAATTCTATTAATTTTTATAATATTATCCTTCAAACTCTTATCTATAATAACACCTACAACATTTCTAGTGTGACTCCTACCCGAATACCAAGGTTTAAATCCTAAATTATCAATTTCCTTAGCCTTCTCTCCAACCTATTTAGTTTCCTGAATGCACAAAATATTTATCTTTCTATGAATCATAATATCTATTAATTCCATTAATTTTCCTATAAGAGAACCCATATTACAAGTTCATATCCTAATTTTAGTTATATGGACTAGCTTTTTTGCCCACATCCATCCTTGATGTTGGAACCCTTGCTTATTTAACTCTGTACTCGGGCACCGGTGTAACGCCATTGCACACTTGTCACTGTATTCAGTCCATACAGTGCATCGCTTCCAGGGGACGTCCTAGAAATAACACAATTTCTTAAAGGATTCATGTCATTTTTATTCGACAAGTTTTACGCTGGGTGTCGACTACCTAACGCAACCCTCCACTTTTCTCATCCAGGACTTGGGACCTGGCAACGATAGTGTTATTCCCCCAAGTATTAAGCTTTACAATAACTTTATTCAAAATGAACTTGAAATCTGCTGCCGCAAGTCTCCTTAAAGCAATCTTCACACCCAAGTGGTTCATTGCTTTAACAGTTTTAAGACACTACCCAAGCAATTATTTTCCTCCTCCTTCTTTTAACAACTTTACAAAAAAGAATATCAAAATTTGAAAATTTTATTTTGTGACCCGACCAACTATAATAGTCCAATAAAATACCCCTAATCTTCTTCACCAATTTCACAATATCTTAAGAAAAAAATCAAAATACTTCATAAATCAAATGAGATATCCTTGGAGAATTTTGGTCTATTTTTTATCCCTATCTCATTCTCTCCTTGTATTAAAGCTTTTGATAATAGTTGAGAGCATAAAAAAAAAAAGGAGATAAGGGATAGCATTGACGAAATACACATTGAACATTGATCCAATTTGAAGAATTTCCATTGACTAAGATAGAAAATCTCGTATTTTCTAAGCACTCCATAATAAATTTTGAAAATTTAAAGGAAAGAAAAAATATTTCAAAATATGTTCCACAGTTCTCCATGCCATAATGTCATAAGCTTATTCAAAATCAATTTTGAATGAAACCAATCCCTTAGAAGATTTTGAATACTTGAATTTATAAAAGATTTCATGAGCAATCAAGACATGTTGTAATAAGGAACTGCCCTTTATGAAAGCTGAATAATTAACTAAAATGAGTTATGGAAGAATAGATACAAATCTATTAAGGAGAATTTTAGCCACAAGTTTATAAATAATTTTACATAAACTTATACGCCTAAAATTCGAAGGAACCAAAGGCATATCCACCTTTGGAATGAGCACAATCATTGTATCATTAAAATTAACATCCATTTTCCTAGTAGAAAAGAATTGCTTAATTGCATTCCTAACATCTATATTAATAATAGACCAATAATATTTGATAAACGAGTGTGTAATCACATATATTCTCGATGAAATCCCTCCATAAAGTTGATTAACAGCTCCCATAACTTCCACCATAGATAATTTTTCCTCCAAAATTTTTCTGTCATTTTCATTCAACACACACCGAGGAGAAGGCCAGCCATTCAAAAAACAATCTCTAGCTTCCCACTCGTTTTTAAAGAAATTTAAGAAGATACTTTCAATCCGAGATTGGTCATCCACCATCACTCCATTATCATCTTTGGTTTTATAAATATGTTAAGAATTCCTACTAGCAATTAAAAATGAATGAAAAAACGTTTAATTCACATCCCCATCTTTGATTAATTTCACCTTTGCCTGTTGCCTCCACCATGTGTTCAACTGAGCATAAGTGCTATTGAGGTCAATTACCTTTATTCTGAGAACCATAATTTTATCTTCAGAAAGACCTCCACAATTCACTTCCACCATTTGCATCTAAAAAATCTCCTTCTTAAGGGAATCCTATAATTTATTTAGGACTTTCAACATTCCTCTACTTCAATAAAATAGAGCTTTTAAAGCTCTCTTAAATTTGATATTTAGAATATCATAATATCCTTCCACAATCTTTTTGTTCCAAGTTTTTTAAACTATGCTGATGAAGCAAAGTGAGAAGCCCAAGTGTCTTTAAATTTGATAGCCAAGTTTGCTTTCGAAATACCATTCCATAGATTTAGAATAGTAGGGAAATTATTTAACACCACTCTAGGAAGATGACGAACCACCAAAAACTGAGAAGAATTTTATAGCAACAGAATTAACAAAGAATCTATCTAAATTTTCTAAAATACGTGCTCCCCTAATTTTGTTATTACACCAAGTGAAATTTTGTCCAATAAAATTCACTTCATGATAATCATTTTTAGTTAAAAATATCTTCATTTCCTTTGGTCCTTTGGAAAAGGCAAACATTTTCCCTCCCCTTTTATCATCTTTTGACAATAAGCATTTGTAGTCACCATACAATAATACATCTTTTATCATCTTTTGGATTATCTTTGGAAGCAGAAAGCTTCAAATTATTCTATAGTTCCCTCCTTTTAAAAGTATCATTATTCCCATAAATAGTTAAAATCCTCTACACACTTTTATTATGGATTTCTAAATCTCTAATCACACATTGATATAAAGAATACAAAGTAGTAAAGGAAGCAACATTAGACTTCCATAACACCATGATCCCTCAAGACAATCTATCCGAAGGAAGCTAAAAAAAATCCCAATCTACTCCATTGAGCAAATTAATGTCCTATATATCCATAGAAGAAACCTTTGTGTCCAGCAAACCAACAAAAATCACATCATTATCCTTCACAAATTCGGTAAGATATAGAGAAGCATGAACTTTCCTATCTCCTCTATAATTTCAAAAAGCAATAAAATTCATTGATTGGAAGGGGATCAATTGTGGCTGCTTTTCCTTTATTCCCCACATCCAATTTACTGCTTCTAGTAATTAGTTTAATTGGGCCAACCATCTTATGTTCCTTACCCAATTTTCTATTGATAGAAGACATAGCACCATTCTTATTCTCTTCTTCAACTATACCCAATTAATTTTTTCACAAACAATAACATCTTCCCTATTACCACATCTAACATAGAAATTAGCAACCATAATCCATTAGAAGCACAAACATCTGGGGCTACCTCTTCTAAATTTTTTAGAACATAAAACATTTTATTTTTGATAGGAATGAAATTCAAATTCTTACTTAAATTTGAGCCCGCATCATCCTCAAGAACAACTATAATAGGATTCAGCTTACACTCAGTCAGTTCTTCATCTTTAGTTTCCTCATTAACTTCAACAACATTAATAGCTTCAGAAGATACAACAATTCCAATAGATTTAACAAGCAAAGCAGTATCTTGAAATCCTTGTTCAAGTACAATAGTTCCTAATCGAACCATTATTTATCTTTCCTTCATCAGTAGTAAAATAATTATCTCACTTATTCTTGGAACCATTCTAAAAATAATTTCTTCTAATAGTATTATCCAATTTATTTCCATATTTAAAATGACCCTAAGGCCCATATCCATCTTCTAAAAAATGAGAAACATCAACTTCATGAATAGTAGTAATAGCACCAAATTTTTTATCAGCCTCAACTTCATAACCAGCAGTAATAGCAGCACTTGAAGGCCCAAATGAAAACTTCCCATCTTTGTTCACCACCAATCTAGGTTCTAGGCAATTTCTTATAAGGTGGCAAATTTTACCATACTTGAAGCAAAGTTTTGAATCTTTTTCATATTCAACCTTTTGAAAGAACCTACCAGAACATTCTTCCCCCCAAACTCTAAATGGAATCTGCTTATCCAGCATGATTTGAACATGTACTATTGCAAACTCTCTCCTCCACAATTGAAACATATTCCCACCTAATAAAATAGGCTTTCCAACTTGAGAGGTAATTATGCAAATATTGATCTCATACCAGCATTTTAAAGGTAGATTAGGCATCCTAATCCACACCGAAGTTGAAAGACCTTTAAGTGAATTCAGACAAAAAGTTGGTGACCACTTATCAATACTAACAATATGGCCCTTAACAAACCAAGGCCCCTCCGTTAAGATTGGCTCAATCACAGTAACTTCATCACATGAACCAAGATCCCAATATAATCCCAACATGGTAAGATGGAATTTTCCAAAATGACTCCATTGTCTTCTTAATTCAAGACTAATTAACAATTCTATTTCTCATGTGCAAAAGGAAGGCAATGTGTACGCTTACTAGTTAGCTAATTTTGGTTGCATGTTAGATTGCCTTACTGATATATTAATTTATTATTGTTACTTAAAGGAATGGTTAGGTTGGAAAAATTGGGATTGTCGTATCTCAGAATTTAGCCTCTCCTTTTATTTTGCCTTTGGTCTACTTTATTTTATTTGGGTTGTTGCCCTTGTCATGGTGGTGCGATTTTTTTTCCCTAACTTAATGTTTGCTGGCATTGGGTCTTGGTTTTAATACTTATTTCACATTTAGTTGTCATTCTAGAGTTATTCTTCATTGTAGTACAAAACTTTTTTTGTGTTGTGTTGATTGGCTTGAGCTTTCAATGCACACTTTTGTATACTGACATTTTACTTATTTGTCGATCTTCCACTTCCAGGAGTTATAGTAAGTTTTGTCCATATGGTTATCTCTTTCTGAGGTCTATTAGCTTTTCTATTCTCTTAGTTTCTCTGTGGGGGTTCTGCTCTTGTATTCTTTGTGCTATGGAGGTGTTATTTATTTGGTTGCTGCATTTTTCTTATTTTTGGTTGTGTGTTCCTCAGCTAGATTGTGGTGGTCTATTTTCTTTATAACTTACTAGTGGTTGTGCTATCTGGATAGATATGTTTGCTCTCTTAAATATGTGGTATTGTTTTTTAAATTAGTTGGCTGCTATCTTGTTGGTTGTGGGGTTTTCTAGTTATAATTACATATCAGCTTGGATGGGCTAGAATTTCTGCTATATTAACTATCGTCTACACCTTTTAATTTCATTGTTGTATGCTCTGCATTGTTATCCTGTTGTTAGGGATGGTTTTAGTTGAAAGATTAATTATAGTTGTGGTGGTAATTCTTTGATAATATCTATTCATTGGTGCAAATTTTGTTTTGTATCATTATAGCTTCTTATAGTGTCAATCCGCATAAACCTTTTTTGATGTGTAGTTTGACTAATTTGCTTTGTACTATTTCCTTTTATGTTATTTCTGTTTGTTTTTTTTTAATTGCATTATTTGGGGTCCCTGCAGGCCTTCTTTATAGGCTTTTGGAGAGTTGTTCTCACTTTGTGCGAGGTCCTCTTTTTGTTGGAATGGTTGAGTTGATTGTTTACTCTTTCTCCCTTTTCAATCAGTTTGTTAGATTGTTATTACCCTTTAAAGTATTGGTTCTTAGTGGGGATTGTTGACTCTGCAGTTTTATTCCTGGTTTTTCTATAGGTCTTTTGAGCAGTAGTAAGCTAGAAATCCCTTTAAGAACTTCTAATATTTTTTTAATTATTAACATGTAAGCCCCTCTAGTGGGTTTTAACAAAAAAATTACATATATAGAATTACTTCTAGAGATAAAAGTAATAATTTTATTTTTTTATCACAGAAAATATAATTTAAATTTTGACGTCTTAAATTTAAAAAAATTACTAATTATCCCAAATCCCTATAGCAATTTGTTCTTTTAAAAAATTATTTGAAATATTTTAAGTTACAATATTGCATCAGATTTCCATTTATGTGATAAACTCCATTTTTCTAACTTGCTCTATGTGCCATAACAATTTATATTTACAATTAGCCTTTTCTCACATAAATAGGTAGTTTTGTTTTCAGTTAAACTTTTCATTCAAAATATTATTTTGGGAAAATAACCCATACAACGTCCACAAACAAGAATGAGGAAAGGCAGCAAAAAATGTTAGGATTTAATGTAGAAAATCTTAAATAAAAAATAAACCACATAACCACACAACACCAAGAAATCAATTATGAAAATTCCTAGAATTTATACATATCTCTTTCTTTCTTGCTCTCTCCTTGTCACTCTTAATTTCTTACACCATTCTCTACACATATTAGATAAAGAGACAAAAATAAAACTAACTAATAGGCACAATAATTCAATTTAAAAAGGACAAATGAGAAATAAAATTAAGTAGCCCCACTTGCAACATTGCGTTGCAAGGTTTGGAGTGCCACAAAAATCCTCTCTATGTCTCTAATCTAACTAATAACATAATAGCATCAAAATCTAGAGCGGTGCGATGCTCCTCTCTCTGTCTATCTCCAAACTGACTATACTGCATTTTAGCGCTATACGAGAAAGGAGAAAAATAAGGGTGTAGAACTATAGAACTCAAGCATATAAGGAATCCGCGCAACCCGCAATGAGCTTAACCAACATATTTTAGGTCCCATACAATAATACAACATGATTTATCAACACAATCATATTCTAAATAAAGCTAAAAATTATTTTATTTGTGTGTTAGATTTTTTTATTTTGCAAAACCCATTTTGTAAAAAAAAATTAATTATTTGATGTAAATCCTCTAATTAATTGAAGATTATTTTTTTCCCTAAACAAAATTCTCACCTAGAATACAATTAAAATTTTCTATGTTCTCTTTTTTTTTTTCCTTAAAAAATTATAGGTCATGTCATTGGAAAGGTGCAAGCATATTCAAACTTTTCAACACTCATCATTAGTTGTTATGCTTATACTTGATCAAACATAGGGGCAAATCCAAAAGTGGACACCTTTCAATAAATTTGGATTGATAAGAATGCAAATAATTTGTAAATTTATATCAAACTTAAACTTAAGAAAAAATTAGCCAATTGGTAATATAAGAAAAAACCCAAGCAATAGATATATGTTTCCTTCTTTATAAGCAAAAACCCTTATTTGATCTCTTCTTCCACGGCCTAAACCCTTATTATAAATAGTGTAATGTCATAAATAATGGCTCATATATGAAAGCATACTATTTATCATTCTAATGAATTTTTTATTTATTTATACCTCCTTTTATTTTAGATATCTTCTAATATTATATCCTTTTTTTCTTTAGCTGCTAGTTAATAGTGAAATCAACTCATTAGTATGAAGTCTAGCTCTATGTTTGATGTTGTTGCAAATGAATATGATCAAATTTTTTAGTAAACATAAAACATTGCAGTCATTCTGATAATGATTTGCTCCTTATAAAAGAGGAACTGATGAGAGGATGAGCTTGCCTGTTATAACCTGAATTCACAAAATGATTTTATCTATATGTTTAGTTTATATAAAAAATTAATAATGATAGATTTCATATATATTGAAGTGATTCATCCTCATGTATAATTTTTTATTATAGAGTAATGTGTGATTTGAAGAAAATGATTTATTTTTTTAGATTCCTTTATGTCTTAATTTCTCCTGATCATTATTACTTTATACTTGTGGAACTGCTAAATAGTTTTTCAACTCTTTCAAGCACATACTTATACTATAATAGAAGGAAGAAATCTAATTATCATTTCTTTTCAATAAGGCCTTTGTCAAGTGCAAATTTTTATTACATAATGTCTCGTATTGTAGCCTCATTTCTTTTGTCAAAATTTTCCAAGGAGATCTTGGATGTTTCCCCTTCCAAGATTGATTTAAGTAAAATGCCAATATCTTGAATTATAGTTTTTGAGAGTTTAATAAGCCATGGCCCTCCTCCATTTTATCCATAACACATTATATTATGTTTATCCTTTTGATTATTAGAATTTTGACTTAGCTAATCTTTCTAGTGCAAATTCACTCCATTATATGTTTTCACTTGTCTAGTAAACTATGAGTAAATAACCCATTTGTTCTCTATAATATGATCTTTTGGCACTTGCTTAAAGGAAAATCTCATTTCATCATTAATAAGCTTTTGATTAAAAATAGTAAGAAGCTTAATTTTTATCAACTCTATTGATAAAAGTTAAGAAAATTTAAGAAATCTCTAAATTTGTATTAACTTTTTTGAAATATTTTCTACTCATTTATTTTGATTAAAGTTAAGAGAAATATATTATCTTTATTGATATAATTAATATTTAGAATTACTTCTAGGAATAAAAATAATAATTTAATCATTTTATCACAAAAAATATAATTTAAATTTTGATAATATGAATTCTTAAATTTAAAATTTTACTAATTATTCCAAATCTCCATAGCAATTTTTTCTTTTAAAATTTGTTTTGAAATATTTTAAGTTACATTATTGCATTAGATTTATAATTATGTGATGAACTCTAAATTTGTGAATTGCACTAAGAGCTATAACAATTTCTATTTATAATTAGCCTTTTCTCACATAACTAGGCACTTTTGTTTTCAGTTAAAATTTGCCTTCACAAGATTGTATTGGGAAAGCAACCCACATACCATCCACAGACAAGAATGAGGAAATGTAGCAAAAAAAAAAAAAGAGTCAGGATTTAAAGTGGAAATTTTTAAATCCAAAAAAAAACCCAAAACCCCACAACACCAAGAAATTCACTATGAAAATTTGGAGAATTTGATCATATCTATTTCTTTCTTGCTCTCTCCTTATCTCTCTTTATTTCTTACATAGTACTTTACACATAACAAATAAAGAGAAAAATAAAACTAGCCAAGGGGCATAATAATTCATGTTAAAAAGTGAAAGGAGAAATAAAATTATCAAGCCCAACTTACAACATTGCGTTGCAAGGTTTGGAGCGCCACGAGACTCCACTCTATGTCTCTAATCTAACTAACAACATAATTGCATCAAAATATAGAGTGCTACAGTACTACTCTCTCTGCCTATCTCCAACTTGACTATGCATTTTCATAGAACTATATGGGAAAAGAAAAAAATATATGGGTGTAAAACAGTAGAACCCAAGCACACAAGGAACCCATGCAACCCCCGAATAAGCTTAACCAAGATATTTTATGTCCCATACAGTAATACAACATGATTGATGAATTTTAGACATCAGACCATTGCGCTCTATTATGCTCTAGTTTTTTTGGTGATTTAGTGGCGATTCTAGGGTTTGCGCCTTCGTGTTTCTCCGATCCTTCTCCTGGCTTGGTTCTTTCCCTTTTCTCAAATTTTTTCTTTTCTTGTTTTTCTTCGTGTTCTCTCGTAATGTTGTTTTGAGGTTTTCTAAAGGTTTTTTTTTTTGGGAAGATGACGTCCCTGATGTCATCCATCCTGTTTGCCTCTACGATCCCTAATAAGAAGACCCATTCCTTTAAGCATGTTGTGTCAGGTTTTTCTTTCCTATCTTCAGGGGTTCAGTTTGTGCATTCTTCTTTAAGGGTTGTCTTTCCAATTTGATTGAGGACTCGTTTGGGTCTCAGCTTGCTACTCCTTTTTAATTTATGTTGGTTGGTAAATTTATGCTTCGTCATCCTAATTTAGATGTAATTCACAAGTTTTTTTAAGCCTTAAACTTTTAGTTTCATTTAATATTAGTTTGTTGGATTCACGTCACATTGCTGTTCAACTTACTAACAACTTGGATTATTGTTGTATTATCTCTTAGAGATTGTGTTAGATTAATGGTTGTTAAATGAGGTTACTCAAATGGTAATCGAATTTTGATATGCGGGAGGAGTCTCCCATCGCACCTATGTGGATTTCCTTTCTGAGCATATATCTCCACTTCTTTAATTTGCAAATTCTGTTTGGTCTAGTATTGATGTTTGGTAAACCTTTACAAATTGACCAAGCTACTGCAACTTTATCTCGCCCTTCCGTGGCTCAGATTCTAGTTGAGTGAGATGTTTCTAAAAAACATCCTAATGAAATATGGTTGGGTTCTAAATTGAATGGTTATTTTTAGAAGGTGGAAATTAAAAATCTTTCTATTTTTTTGTTCTCATTGTACGATGCATGGCCATGGGGTGAATGAATGTTTTTGATTACATCCTAATCTTTGTAAGGAGAAAGTTGCATCTAAAGTTTTACATCTGAATGAAAATGAGGATCAATTACCTCAAGTGGGGAAAGAAGATGTCTCTAGTTCTAATGATATGGTGGTTCAAAGTTTTACCCATACTTCTAAGGATCCTATTTCTATGGTCCTGGATTATTTGGATAGGGGGACTCAAAATGACATTATTTCTATACCAAAAGAAGTTTCAAATGTTGGTCTTCAATAATTTGAGTGTCATGATCCTATTGAGCAAAGGCATGATAGTAGTGCTTTTCCTACTAATGTTTATGTCTCTAATAAGATTTATGGTTCTACTAATATTTTGACTGATACAGTTTCCTCTAGAATTCCAAATAATTCTTCTAATTTAATCACTAATTATTCAACTATTGTCATTCAAGAGAAAGATCAAGAGAATTGTGGAGAGGGTGGTCTTGATAAAGGGAAATCTAGTGTGAGGGAGTTTTGTCCTGTAGAGCCAAAAGCTTTGCCTGATGATAATATTGTCCAAATTATTGTAGGGCCTCTAATTTATTCTCAACCAAAGGTTTTAAAGCTTGGGAATAATATGGATAAAAAGTGTAGTAATATGGAAGGTGATGTTTTTTTCGATGAAGAGGTTTTACCTATTTCTACGGAGCATTGTGGTACGTTGAATGAAAGTAATTTTCCCTTGAATAAGCATTATCATAGTGATGTTTTTACTGATACTGAAGATATGGATTTAATGGACAAATGTTTTGATAGAGACGATAATGATACTAGTTTTTCTAAAGGTCATGGTAAGAAACCTAAAAATAATGTTTTGCAGTCCCCTTATTCAACCTGGTAACATACATCCCATTAATTAGTGTATTTATGTTTAATGATATAATTTGGAATGTTAGGGGTATTGGTTGTTCTTCCTCCAAGGTGAGAGTTAAGAATTTATGTTGTAATTTTAATGTCTCTTTGATTGTGTTACTTGAACCTCTTATTTATTCTGACAATTTACTTAGTATTGCTAAATTCTTGAGTTTTAAAAATGCCTTGGCTAATGTTGCTAATAAAATTTGGATCTTTTGGAAAGATTTTATTTGTGTGGATGTCATCAGTGATTTTACTCAAGTCATTCACTATAACATTAAAAGTGCTAACATGCAATGTTGTGCCTCTTTTATTTATGTTGCTTGTTCTCATTATACTAGAAAGATTTTTTGGGATCAGATTGTTCAATTTCATAATTTATGTAATCTTCCTTGGCTTGTTCGGGGAGATTTTAATACCATTTATTTTCCTTCTGATCGTATAGGGGCTCTCTACATATCTATAATTCTGTGGAGGACATTAATAACATGATCATAGATTTTAACCTTATTGATATTGGTTTTTCTCGTGATAAGTTTACGTGGCATCATCGGCATTTATGGAAAAGATTAGATAGGGTTTTACTTAATGAAAATTGGTTGAACTCATTTGATTCTATGAATGTGGAGTATTTTAGTAGGACTCTTTTTTATCATTCTTTGATTCTTATTAAAATTAATTCTAATAGGAGGGATTTTTCTCCGTCTTTTAGATTCCAAAACATGTGGCTTCTTCATGATTCCTTTATGGATCTGGTTATGAATAATTGGAATGCTCCTTTACATCTGGATAATTCTATTCTGGTATGAGAAGATTGTGGTTTAAACTCAAAAGATTGAAGTTTGTTTTAAACTGGTGGAACCATAATGTTTTTAAGAATACTTTTGCTAACATTTTAATTGCAAAAGATAAAGTGTCTTTTTAGGAGAATTAATGTCAAGTGTTCCCTTTTGAGGCCAACTTGTGCCTTCTAAAAGAAGCTAAAGAGGGCCTTTATAAGTTGCAAGCTCAAGAGTAAAAAGTTTTTGGAAACTAAAAATAGAGATTAAACATCTTGTTGAAGGGGATAGTAATACTAAGTATTTTCATGCCTTGGTTAGAACAAAGCACTCTACTAATTGTATTTATAAAATTAATAGGACTGATGGAACCTTTATTAAGGATAGGGTAGAAATTACAAACCTAGCTGTGTTGCACTTTCAGAATCTTCTAAGCAAAAACTTCATTCCTGATGCTCTTAATAATTCTAACATTATTCCTTCTCTTATGTCTCAGGATGATAATGTCTTTCTGGTTAAACACCCCTCTGTGGAAGAAGTTAAAGAGATTGTCGTTGCTACGAACAGTGATTCGGTTGCTGGTCCTGATGGTTTCATGACTAAGTTTTTTCAAAAAACTTTGCATATTATTGGTAATGACATTTTCTCTGTCATTACTGATTTTTTTTAAGGTAATGCTATCCCTAAGTTGTTCACTACTACTTTAATTGTTCATATACCTAAGAGTAATTATTGTTCTTCTTGGAATGATTTTAGGCCCATTACTTTTGCTCCTTTTTATAAAATTATTTCTAAAATTTTGATCAATCGTTTGTTTCTTCTTTTGCCTAAGATTATTTCTCCCTTACAAATGAGTTTTGTTAAAGGGTGTTCTATTTCTGATAATAATCTTTTGGCTTAAGAATTTTTCCAAGATTTGGATATTAAAACTAAAGGTGGGAACATGATTTTAAAACTTGACATTGCTAAGGCTTACGACAATGTTAATTGGAATTTTCTTTATGAGGTTTTGAATTTATTTGGTTTTGGTTATCATTTCATTAATCTCATTAAGTCTTGTATTGAAAGTCCTTATTTTTCCATCATTATCAACGGTAAAGCTAATTGTTTCTTTAGGCATCTCTTGGGCTGAGATAGAGGGATCCTCTTTCTCTGGCTCTCTTCATTATTGCTGCAGAGTATCTTTCTAGAGTGCTTGCTGATTTATTTCATAATATTCCTAGTCTTTACTTTAGAGCTTTAGGTGGGTTTCACATTTCTCATTTAGTCTTTGCTGATGATTTTATTAACTTTACTAATGCTTCTTTAAATAGGATGCAAAGGGTTTTAAATTTTTTTAATCAGTTTGAATCTGTTAGTGGTCTGGCTTTGAATAAAAATAATTATGTCTTTATTACTTCTAATAAGGTTTCTTTGGAGCGTATTGGGTGTATTAAGAATTTAGTTGGTTTAAACCATGCTTGCTTACCTTTAAAGTATCTTGGTGTTCCGTGTTATAAGGGTAGAAAGGTTTCTTCCCTCTTCGATGATTTAATTTATGCCATTAATATCAGATTGCAATCTTAGGATTCTAATTTTTTAAGCTATGTTGGGAGGTTAACTCTTATTAAAAGTGTTCTTTGTTATATTCCTGCTTATAGTTTTTAAACATTTTTGCCTTCTCAGGCGGTTTGTAACAAGATTGAGAGGATTTTTAATAAGTTTTTTTGGAGAGGTGCTAGCTCTAATTTTAAAATTCATTAGTCTTCTTGGGACAACTGTTGTGGCACATGGATGAAGGGGCTTTGTGTTGTAAGTCTCTGTTATGGTATAATTTTTGTGCAAATTTGAGTCTTTGGGCTAAATTTATGAATGCTAAGTAATGTTGTGTGAAGCATCCCACCTTGTTCTCTTATAGTAAAGGTAATTCTAAAGTATGGCAACAGCTTTGCAAAGTAAAGTGGTTTGTGGAACCAACTATTTATTAGGGACTCAATTCTGGTAATATTTTTTTCTGGCAGGTTTGTTGGATGGGGGGGGGGGGGCAATCTATTGATTCTATTTTGAACACTACTTCTATTGAATCTATCAGATTCCATTATTTTTTTAATTAGTATGGTTGCGATGTTGATAAGCTTTTTACTATTCTGCCTAATTTTATTATTCAGCAAGTTTTACTGATTCCTTTAAACTTTCATTTCCTTGATGTTCAGATGTGTGCTTTATCTAAAGATGGTAAGTTTATATTAAAAGGTGCTTGGCACTCTTTTCGTACTAAGTAAGAGGCCCCCAAGTTGTTTAATAAGATTTGGCATAAAAGTATCCCATCTATAATCTCCATTTTTGTATGGCGTATTTTACATAGTTTATTCCTACTGATGACAATTTAATTAAACGTGGTATTATCTTCCTTTCTAAATGTCAATGTTGTTTTCAATTGAAAAATATGCATCTTATGTTTGTTTCTGGCCCTTGTGTGTTAAAGTTTGGATGTTCTTTGATGATATTTTGCATTTAAATTACTTTCATGCCAAGGCTTTGATCCTTTCTATTCTTAACTCTTGGTTCTCTAAGTTAAAAGGTCATATTAGGAACGTGATTCCTTCTCTTATCCTCTGGTTTTTATGGATAGAAAGGAATAACTCTCACTTTAATGAGGTTGCCATAAATTATAATAGGATTATTCAAAGAATTAAAGATAAGCTGGTGACAATGTTTCCTGCTAAAATTTTGATGCCTAAGCCTTTTAAGAATTATGATTTTTCTGCGGTTGATTTGGGTATTACTTTTATGGGGGCTGTTTCCTCCAATGGTCCTATTTTTACCTCTTGGACGAAGCCTCTGGTTAATTTTGTCAAATTTAATGTGGAAGCTTTTAGAATTAGCTCTATTTTTTATTGTGGTGGTATATTTAGAGATGCTAATGATAAAGCCATGATGACCTTTGTTGTTCCCTTCTACAACTGTGATGTGAGACTTTTATCAATACGATCCTTTATGGATTGAAACTTTTTTTTTCTCTTAATATCAAGAACATTGTGTTTGAGTTTTGTTTTAATAATTATTATCAGGTATTTACTTTGACCAAGTATACTAATTATTCCTCCGCGGTGTTTTATATGAGGAGGAATACTAAACAATGGTTAAGTTTGTTCAATTGTTCCTATTGTGTTGTTAAGTTGGAGGGGAATTCTTGTGCTCTTGTTATTGCCAAGTGGGGTTATTCCTTGAAGACTCTATAATATGTCAGCGTTCCTAACTTTCCTCTTTACATTAAAGTTCTTATATATTTGGATGAGAGTAGTTTTCCTTATGTGTGTCTTTAATGTTTTTATTTTTTGGGGTTGGTTTTTGTTGGTTTGTCTCAGGAGGCTGTGGGTTTCATCCTTGCTTGGTTGGTTGTTTCTTCCTGCTAGTATGTTTGTTGAGCCTTTGGATTCAGCTTTGTCTTCCATTTATTGGGTTTATGATGGTGATTTATGTGTTGGTTTCCTTGTCCCTCTATTTTTTTGGTTGTTTTTCTAGTGGCCCTATGGTTGGACTACACCGGTTTCATGGTTTCTCCTCTATTTTGGCTCTTATTATTTTCTGTGAGCTTATTGTTGGCTTCAGGGTTGTTGGTGTCGTCTGATGTTGACTTAGGTTCAGTGTTTTGGTGGAGGTTTTGTGTTTTCCCTGCCGTAGTTGGCTCTGATGCAACCTGTGGATTTTCCTACAGCTGATGGGGTGTTCTCTCGAGTTTGGCTTGGTACGGGCTTTTCAGTGGGTTGGTCTTACTACTAAGGTGGAAGCTTTGTGTTCTTACTTCCTGGTTAGGTTCTACTCTTCCTTCAGTGGTCTCGGTAGCTGCTTCTTGTATTGATGGTATTATGATTATACAATTTTAAGGATGCAGTTTGGCCTTGGGTACCCTTTTGGCTGGGAGAATTTTATGGAATTGGTTTATCACCTCCATCCTAGCTGGAGGCTTAGCATTCAGATTTCAATTTTCCCCCTTAGTGATCAAGTTTATTGGGTTTATTACTATTTTTATTTTTCTTCTTGTGGTCGTTTATTTACTTAGTTGAGTTGTTGCCTTATTTCTAGGACTGCTTGGTATCCTAGTTGGTTGGACATATGGAATTTTCTATTCAAAAGACACCTATTGTATTTTCATTATTTGTCTCTATTTTGGCTATATACCTTTCATGTTATATCTTGTTCTACAGTGCCCTTCTTTTTGCAAGTGAGTATTTTGACCGCATCTTGGAAGGGAAGCTGGATCAGATCACTACTTTTTGGATCTCTGATCTTTTTTGGGTGCCCATTCTTGTGCACTATAGTATGTATCCAGGTTATATTGTACTTTTTGTTAGTAGGGACCTCGAGCTCGTAGGTTTTTTTTTTTTTTTGTTTCTTTTTGTAGCTCTTTTGAGCAGTAGGGAGCTTGAAGACCCTTTAAAGACCTTGTACTAATTTTTTATATTAACGCGTTGGCCCCTCGGAGGGTTTCAACTAAAAAAAAAACATGATTGATTGACACAATCAGATTCTAAATAAAGCTAAAACATAATTATTTTAATTATGTGTAAAAACATAATTATTTGGAAAATAAATTACCCATTTTGTAAAAACATAATTATTTGATATAAAATCCTGTAATTAATTTAAAATTATCTTATGCCCTAAACTAAACTCTCACTTAGATTACAATAAAAAATTTTGTGTTCTTTTTTCCTTAAAAAGTAACAAGTTATGTCATGGGAAAGTTGCAAGCATATTCGAACTTTTCAACACGCATCATTAGTTATTATTTAGAAAACCGATTTAAGTTCTTTTATACAATGATAAATTTTTCAAAATAATTTTTTAACCATAGAAGGTAAATGTGCAGAATGCAGTAAAAATAAAGATATAAGAAGACAAAATTTTATATTGGTCCAGTCCAACTAGACCTATGTCCACTCCCTAAAGACTCGTTTAGGTATTATATTATATCAAAGTGACTCTCCTTTTGCTCTCACATCAAGGCAGAGAAGCTCTTACAATAACTTCTCTTCCACCAACCTCGGTGTGGCAGAGTATCATCATCCTTTCTCATCCTTATGGTGATGGTAAAGAACTGGTAACCTTTCTAACCCTCTTAGTGATGGCAGAGTACCGGCATCCTTTCTCACCCTCCTAGTGATGGAAAAGTACCAATATCATTTCTCACCCTCCTTGTGATGGTAGAGTATCGGATCTTCTCCAAAGATTTTCTCTCAAGAGTCTTCAAAGAAGTAAGGTAGAGATTTGAATATTAAATAATGAGATCCTCACCTTTACGCAACCTTGTGAACGCTTCATAATTTGCACTTATAAGATGCCTAACTCCCAAAACACTCTCACTCTCAATCTCAAGAGAAAATTCATAGAAATCACTTTGAGAGTTAGTATAAAGGACTCTTATATATAAAAGACTAGAAAAACCATCCAAAACTCTAAAAAAATTTAGTTGAATGTGCTTATATTGTATAGTATGATCATTCTTCATACATATGAATATTACAAAAAATTCGTGTATGATCCTGTAAAAACTGATTTTGTACTATATTAGTCATATGTATGAAATGATATTGTGTAGTATAAACAATTCAAAATTAAACAGGTTCATATGGTACAATTCTGTACGAATCCATTTCATACTCTTATAATCATCTGTATAAATATAGCTTCATATAGTATAAACTTCTTAAATCAAATCATGCATCATATGGTAAGAACATGGACAATCCCATTTTGTACTTTGGACATCATTTATAAAAATTGTATTTTGTAAAGTATGAACAGTTCAAAAAATCTTCCTATTCGCATGAGATGAACTGTTACGAACCCATTTAGTTTTTTGGATGTCGTTTGTATCAACTCAACTACATACAGTACGATCATTTCAAAAAATGGTGAGTTCGTTGGGGACGAATTGGTATATATTTATTTTGTACTCTAGACATCATCTGTATGAATCCAACTTTGTACAGCATGAACAATATAAAAGAAAATTTCTAATCATGATTCAATTAACTTTGTTCTAGAAGAACACTTATGTTAAATTGTCCAATATGATTTAAGAATTATACAGTATGATTAGTTTTTAAAATAAAATTAACTCACTCTCTTAGTGTTTGTGTGCACGGTTACCCAATTATAATCACACTCTCTTAGACTCATTAAAAATAAAAAAAAAGTATAGAGTTCAATTACAAAAAACTCTGATCTAATCTGTCTTGAAGTCCTTGATAATCTGGAGTATAATTTTCTTGAAACATTAGTACACAAAAACAACATAAACAATATTTTTTTTAATATATGTTAGGAGAAATAGTAATCAATATAGTAATACTTTGGTATCATAAAAAAACTCACATGATATAAAAATATAGTTTTAAAAACTAAGTTTTAACATAAAAGCTCTTCCAAACTCAATATCGTCCACTGACGACATGTGTTAATCCTAGTTTCCTATGGACAAGCGCTACCAGATGAAACTCCTCCATCAGGACAAGGCCTACATAAACTACATCCACTGCTAGGTTGCCAACCCCTTTGCTCAACTCAACTCTATTGGCAGTTCTCTTCTTATAAGAGTTCCAATAAGCATCAGCCATTCTCTTCATACTGACAATATATCATCGACATATTCTTAAGCACCCTTATAAAATCATCATCATTTAGGTTCAACAGTAAAAGTAATCAAACTTATCCCCCATGTGTCCTTTGGGTTAATTAATATAGCCAACAAAGACATTTATGCCCCAACCCAGTCCTCTGGCGTCACTTGCATCTCATGAAACTACAACTATTACACCCTACTTGATTGGTTTGGTTTATCCTCTACCTCCACCTATATATATGAAGAAGAATATAGAGATGATTTTTGTACTAATGGCTCCCTGATTCAAGACACCTTGACATTCTCCTCTTATATTATACAAAACTTCTGCTATAACTGTGGATATAACTAAAGCAAGAATTTTTGACAAGAAGATTGGTTGTTAAGCCTTGGCCGGGAGTGGTGGGTTATTTCAATTATTTTCCATACAGCTCAATTATATGATAAGATATTCTCACATTGTCAACCTTTATGATCTAGCACAATTGGATATTGCAAACTAGGTAGCTTTATCCCTAGTATGAAGTATACACCAGTGCTAACCCACCAAAACCTGACATCCTACTTGTTCCTCAAGCTCATTAACAATTTTATTTGGAGTATAACACTCGTGCTTTCACCTTGTATTCAGCATCCTATAACCATGTTAAACTCTATCACAGTGATTAACCACCTACCACCACTACCTACTATATCCTTTATAACATTTTTTGACAAGAAATGACTAAATAACCATCATCGCGCCACTGTTAAATTTTGAAAGATGATATGACCTTACTAGACAATTAAAAGTGGTGGTGTCAGAGATTGCGTTGATATATGATGACTAATAGATGTCTAACTTAGATATCATGAGGATATTTTACAAGGCCAATAATTCTCAAGTGTGCTTAGACTTCATTGAAAATAATTATGAAGTGAAGTTTTAATCATTGTTAATTTACAACAATACATAATTAATATAGTCTATGATGTGGGGAACTTGGGACTCATGGTTATAGCTAGTGATGGATCGATCGAGTTGATTAAGTTAAATGCAATGTATTAATGTAGCTAGAATGAGCAGGTTTTGTCATGTTGGTTATAAAATTGGGCCTTGTAGGATAATAAATGTAGTCATGAAAAAAAAGAGTTTAATTATATCCAAATTTTATAAAATAATTAAATATCAAATGAAGGAAACTCTATACTAGTCTATGAAAACCTTTAAGATGTGCTTAATTTCTTTATAATAAATAGGAATGATGACATGATTTGTTGGAGGGTAGAATTTTGATTATCATAGGTAAAAATTATTTTTTCTTTGCTGAAAAGCTTACACTTAAAAATAATAAATATTGGTTGTTTAGATGACTTTTATTCCGTATCAATGTCCTACAAAGTAAAATCATCACATATTTTTCTTCAACTTAACCCCTTTGGTTGTCATTTTGGCTTCAATTTTCATATTCTTTCGTGTCTATAAATGGAAACATTTAAGGCTTGTGAGTTTTGCCAACCCATTGTGTCATACAACATAAAACTTTAAAGCTTTGATACAACTAATCCCGTATTCCATAAATATGTGGTCATTTAGGAAAATTTTGGTAAACTCACATACAACTCACTTACACAACCATAGAACACAAGACCTCTGGTTGATAGCTAAAGCTCCCAACAAACAAATTAGTGAGATTACGTAATGATCAATTATGTGATTTAAATTTTTGTAATATTAAATATATTTTTTCCTAAATAATATGCCCCCACTCAAAAATAATTATGGCTCTGTCACTATCTGCAAGCTTCTTGTACATGTGTATTCATCCATAATTATTATACAATTTTCAAACCTATGTTCATCCATAAAAAAAAAGTTATAATCTCCAGCTCAAGCTTCAATGAGTGGGGCCAAAAGCATCAAAATTAAAGCCTTTTCAAAATTGTCTTAAAGAAATTTTGCACTTCATCTGAAGTGATATAATTTTATTTGTTCCAAACAAATTAAGTTTTTATAGTGAAGTAAAAGGGTGAATTATGGGGCATGAACATACTAATGTTATTACATGAATTATATTTTAAATTCTTATATAACATCTAATTCAAATTATGTAAAAATAATTTTTATTAAAAAATTTTAATTTATGAACCCTCTAAAATTTAGGAATTTAAAATTATTAATAGCTATTGAATAAAAATTAATAAAAATTTTATAATAATTAATTTATGTTTCTGATTAAAACAATTATGACACTACCACTATCCAAGAGAAACTTTATATCACCAAAAACCTTATATAATATTGTTTCAAAGCAGTGTTATGATACCATGGCACTTATTTTGTTTAGTTATGGACGTTTGTTCATCGAAGACTACTAGAACTAGGAACTTTTCGTTGAGACCTTCTTTGAGTATATGGAGGTTGAACCAGACAAATAAGTGAAGTATGTTTTTTTGTAGGATGAGAGAAGGTGCTTGTTCTTGGGGGACACAAATGCTTCAAATGAAACACAAAGAAAGGAAATAACAAATTTGAAGTTGATATAGCTATTTTTAGATGAAATAGCTTTTGAGGGCTCAATTCCTTCCCACTAATTTTGAGTAAATACTCTACCGAAAATACCATTATTGTGTGTAAGGGGCTAATTCTGTAAGTAAATATACAAAAGAATTCTATAGGTTGAGAGCATTGAACAATCTCAATGATCCCATATTTAAAATTATTGCACAAAATATTTAGGGCCTAAATGACATCTTATAGAACAAATTTGAGTCGACCTCGGTGTGGTCATTATCTTAGGTTGTTATGGATAGAAAGTAGAAGATATATTGATACTAATTCTATTTAAAGATTCATTTAACTATGGTTACAACAAATATTTTTTTCCTACACAATATCATCTTCTAAGAGGTTTAAAATAACTTTCGTTGGGTTTGAATGGGATAAGCGTTAGACTATAGATGGCTCAGCTACTTCTTAAATTGTTGATCGAATTGCTTCTAATTCATTTTGAATGCCTTTATTGGTTCATTTTGTTGCAACCCATGACCCTGAGTTTGGGATTTTGATGATGACAAATAATGTCGTTTGAATCATCTATTCATTGAATATTATTTTATTTGTTATTGTATGTGAGTACTAACATTTCAGAAAGATCAAAAGCTACTCAGGACGACAGGAAGACTCAAGAATGGGTAGATTAGGAGTACGAGTCTGCAATGTATTTTGTTGTTTATTTTAATTTTATTTTCTTGAGTCTGGCCATAAAATGCATAAAAGTCTGAGCAACCATGCACACACACAAGGGGAGAGTGTTTTTAAATAAAAATTTTAGAGTTTTCTTTCTTTGTAGATCGTACTGTACGATATTATTTCGTACCTTATGATCAGAGCTTTGTAGGACGATTCTATGAATAGATCATACCGTACGAATGTATTCGTACCGTACGAATGTATTCGTACTGTACAATATGTTCAAATACAAAACCCTAACAGCCATTTTAACTTAAGTAAGTTATTTTCTACCGCCCGTACTATACGAACACCTTCGTACTGTACGATCTTTTTTAAATACTTACTTAATTTAACTCTTGATTAGTGCAAAAAAATCCGGGCTTAATTATAATTTGAACATCGTACTATACAAACCATTTATACAATACGATGAATAGAGATGAATTATAATCATCCCGAAGATCATCCTGGACGATCTGTTTGATTTTGTCTCATCATACTGTATGATGTCAATCATACCAAATGATGAACAGAGATGATGTTTGATCATCCCGACTATCATCCTGTACGAACATTATTATTATGGATCGTATTGTATAATTTACAATCGTATTGTACGAACATTTTTGAACTATTCATACCACTTTGTACCAGGACGAAGTCTATTTATACATATCGTATTGTATGATTAAAAACCATAATATACGATAGTAACGACTACTTTTAAAATTTCAGGGACTTTGGAGCCCATTTTTAGGTGTCAAAATTGTAATGTCTTGGGTGTGTGAATTAGAGAGAGGTGAACGTGGTTAGAGAGGGATTCTGAGGGAGATAGCTCTTGAGAAGTTCTTTAGGGTTTGAGAGAGGAAGGATAAGGTGAGCGTTGTGAGGGAGAAGAGGTGTGAGGGAGATCACACGGTTGCTCCAAACTTGCTTCTTCTTGCTCCTTCTGTGGCCCTAAAAGAATTTATCGGAGGATATCCAAGGGGAAAGGCTCTTCTACATCCATGACATCGAGGTACACTGCCTTCTCCAGGAGGGAGAAAAATGAGAAGGTTCTCTGCCATCGCCAGGAGGGTGAAAATAAAGTTTGGCACTCCACCACACCGGGTTGGTGAAAGGGAGTATTATAAAGACTTCTCTGCCTTGCCAAGGGGGAAAAAGGAGAGTTATTGTTTGTAGTGAAATACCCGGAGCGGAGGACTCCGGGGAGTGGACGTAGATCATGGTTTGACCGAACCACTATAAAAATCTCAATGTGCTTTTTCCTTATTATCTTTTATTACTGCGTGCATTTTATTTTTTCAATATTTGCTTGGGAAAATTTGTGAAAAAAATTGTTTAAATTTTCAGGTTAAAATTTTAAAACATTAAAAAAAATTAGAACTCCTGTTTAGGTTTAATTATTATCAAGAAGTTTTCATAATTCACCCGCCCTCTTATCCATCTAGTAACTTCAATTGGTATCAGAGCCTGTTTTCAAAAATAGTGTTTTAGAAAACCTTGAAAAAATGACCATGTCGCATTTTGGTAATCGTAATATTGCAGAGGGTTATTCAATAACCCGTCCACCACTCTTTGATAACATTCCATTTTATTTCTGGAAAATTAGAATGTCTACGTTTTTATAATCAATTGATTACCGCATGTGGATGTTAGTGAATGATGGATATGTTGCACCGTTTAAAATTGTTAATGGATTAAAAACTCCTATACCTTTTTAATGAATGGAGCAATGAGGATAGGGATTTAGCCCAACTGAATGCTAAATGTTTAAATTATTTTTTTTGTGCATTGAAGTCTGAGGATTATATGAGAGTATCTATTTGTTCCACTGGTAAGGAGATTTGGGATAGATTGTGTATTACATACGAAGGAACAAGTGAAGTAAAACAGTCTATGCTTAACATTTTACTGCATGATTATGAACTCTTCCGCATGAAACCTAGCGAAACAATATCTGACATGTACACTAGGTTCACCCAAATCGTGACATCCTTGCATGCATTAGATAAAGAGATTTCAAATTCTGAGAAAGTAAATAAAATTCTTAGATGCTTACCTAGTTCCTATGATGCAAAGATAACTGCTATCACTGAATCTAAAGACCTTAACATTTACTCTATTGATAATCTCCTAGGGTCACACATTGCATACGAGCAAGGAGTGAGTAAGAGACAAAGTGATGCAGGTGAAAAGAAGAAGGAGCGAACGGTGGCATTAAAAGCTAACAACTCAGAAAGTGAAAGCTCTGCAGGGGAGGAAGAAGATGAAATAGCACTGATGACCCGATAGTTCAAAATTTTCCTGAAGAGAAAACATAAGTGTCATTATAACAGCTGGAATAAAGGTAAGAGCTCAAGATCCAATAAGGTTTCATTTGATACAATCTGTTTTGAGTGCAGGAAGCCAGGTCACTCTCGAGCCGATTGCCCCAATCTAAAGAGCCAACCAGCTAAGGAGAAAGGTGACGACAAAGCCAAATACAAGAAAGGAAAGATGAAGACACTAAAAGCTTTTTTGGCCAACTCTGCCTCAGAATCATCAGAAGAAGAAGCAGAAGAGGAGGTAACAAATCTGTGTCTTATGGCTAATGATAACCTTGATCAATTGGATCAAGATGAGGTATGCCAACTCTCATGTGAAGAATTATTGCTTATTTCTGAAAATATTCATGACTCGTATAGGAAGTTGAAAAAGATGCATGCCAAGCTTAATATTGAATTTAGTTCTTTACAAACCGAGCATGCTAAGTTGTTTAAGAAAAATTTTGATTTAGATCATGATCATATGCTACTTCTTGATGAGTATGATGCATTAAATAAGAAGCATATTGAACTAACTGAAATGCATGAAACCTTGAAAACCACTCATGTTGAACTAGAAGAAGCTTTTGATATACTAGACAAACTTTCATTAGAAGTAAATCATAGTGAGCACTTGCTATTAATAGAAGTTGATGGATTGACAGCTCAAAACAAAACTTTTAGTGAAAGAATAAAAGAACTAAAAAATGAAACTGCATCACTCACATTAGGCCATCCTAGCAAACCCCCAACACAGCATGCATCACCCAACTTTAGGAAGAGGCACTATCACCCACATAGATTAGTAAACCCATTTTGTGGTGTTAGGTGTTTCTCTTGTGGCATGTTAGATCACATAGCCCGCACATGCACAATTCACCGTAGGACACACTTAGTATGGAGACCTAAACTACATCCATCACAGCATAGCAAGCATACATCTCATTCATGCAAGCATAAGGAGGAACCCAAACTCACTTGGGTACCCAAATCTAATCTTTGAATGAAATTGTAGGGGTGCTCTCATAAAAGACCTAGTGAGAGCATGTGGTACCTGGATAGTGGCTGCTCGCGACACATGACTGGAGATATGAAGAAGTTCATCCTACTGGAGACCAAAATTGGAGGCAAAGTAACGTTGGGAGACAACACTACCAGGAAGGTGATAGGCTCAGGTATTGTTGGTAATGCTAAAAAATTTTTAATTGAAAATGTCTTACTAGTTGATAGTTTGAAGCATAATTTACTTAGCATTAGTTAACTGTGTGACAAAGGTTTTGATATTAAATTTTTATCTGATAAATACCTGATTAGTTTAAATGATAAACTAGTTTTAGAAGGAAAATGAATGAATAATGAATACATGTTAGACCTTGATTGCATTGATAGTTCAAATTCATTTTATTTGAAAACAATAGTTGATGACTCGTGGCTATGGCATAGGAGACTATGCCATGCTAGTATGAAAACTTTTAGAAACATCACTCAGGAAAACCTAGTTAGAGGTGTACCTAAGTTAGATTTCACAAAGGACTATTTATGTGATGCTTGCCAACTAGGAAAATAAATCAAATCATCCTTTCACTCAATTAGAGATGTGATCACCGCTAGGCCACTAGAAATCCTACATATGGACTTATTTGGACCCGTAAGTACAGCCAACCTAGCTGGGAAAAATTATGGATTTGTGATTATAGATTACTTCACTAGATTCAATTGGGTAAGATTCTTAGCACATAAAAATGAGTCTTTTGAGGAATTTAAGGATTTCTCCACATTGATTCAACGTAAATTAGTTTGTGAAATCTCAACAATTCATAACGATCATGGTGGAGAATTTCAAAATGATAGATTTGAATCTTTCTGTCAAGAGCTAGGAATATAACATAATTTCTCAGCCCCTAGAACACCTCAGCAAAATGGTATAGTAGAAAGGAAGAACATAATATTGGTAAAAGCTGCTAGGGCAATGTTAGCAGAGTACACCCTTCCTAGATACTTTTGGGTAGAAGCAGTCAACACAGCATGTTATGTGTTAAATAGGGTGAACATTATATCTAAGCTGAACAAAACTCCATATGAACCCCTTAAGGGTAGGACACCAAACCTTTCACATTTACATGTCTTTGGGTGCAAGTGCTTCATCTTGAGTAATGGTAAACATCCCTTAGGAAAATTCGATCCCAAGTCTGATGAGGGTGTCTTCTTAGGTTATTCATCTGTAGGTAAGGCCTATAGAATTTTTAATAAGAGAACCCTTATAGTAGAAGAGTCCACCCATGTGGTATTTGATGAATCAGATAAGCCCTCTAAATCTAAAATTGAAGATGATGAAATAGAGGCAATACAAGGAGTAGAGACTATGACCTTAGGAGAAAGGGTAAAACCTCAGGAAGATTTTCCTAGAGAATGGAGATATTCTTCTAGTCATCCTAAAGAGTTAATTTTAGGAGACCCTTCAGAAGGTGTAAGAACTAGGCATGGACTTAGTAAGGAAGTTAGTCATTCAACATTCATCTCTATGATAGAACCTACAAATATAGATCAAGCCTTAGGAGATGAATTTTGGATTCTAGCAATGCAAGAAGAGCTGAACCAATTCACCAGGAATGATGTTTGGGAGTTAGTCAAGTGACCTAAAGAACATAATGTTGTTGGAACAAAATGGGTCTTCAAGAATAAGGTGAATGATTCAGGAACAATAATAAGGAATAAAGCAGACTAGTTGCTAAGGGGTATAACCAAATTGAGGAAATAGACTTTGAAGAAACCTTTGCCCCTGTTGCTAGACTAGAAGCCATAAGAGTGCTCTTAGCTTTTGCTTTCTTAAAGAACTTTAAGTTATATCAAATGGATGTAAAGAGTGCATTTCTAAACGGGGTAATTAAGGAAGATGTCTATGTTGAGTAACCCCCCGGATTTGAAAGTTCACAATTTTTAAACCATGTATTCAAATTAAAGAAGACACTTTATGGACTAAAGCAAGCACCTATAGCATGGTACGAGAGACTTAGCTTATTACTATTGGATAGAGGATTTGAAAAGGGTAGTGTAGATACTACGCACTTTTTATAAAAGGTCAAAGAATAAATTCTCATTATTTAGATTTACGTGGATGAAGTTCTATTTGGATCATCAGATAAAATGTTATGTGATGAATTTTCAAAAACAATGAGTAATCAGTTTGAAATGAGCATGATAGGAGAACTAAATTACTTTCTTGGCTTTAGTGTAAAACAAATGGATAACAGAACTTTTCTTATCCAAATAAAGTACATTGAAGATATCCTGAAAAAATATGAAATGGATAGTGCTAAACCCATGAACACCCCAATGAACTCAACAATTCAATTTGACAAAGGTCATAGTGAAAAATCAGTAGATCAGAAAAAATATAGAGGAATGATTGGGTCCCTTCTTTATCTGACTGCAGTAGACCGGACATATTGTTTAGTGTGTTCCTCTGTGCCTATTTTCAAGCTGATCCTAAAGAGTCGCACTTAACTGTTGTCAAGAGAATTCTTAGATATCTACTAGGTACCCCAAACTTAAGAATTTGGTATCCTAGGCACAACATTTCCTTTGAAATCCTAGGGTACTCAGATTTTGACTTTACAGAATGTAGGATAGATAAAAAAAGCACCTCTGGTACCTGCCAATTCATAGGACAATCATTAGTTTCTTGGTCCAGTAGGAAGCAAAACTCAATAGCACTTTCCACAGCCAAGGAATAATATATTGCAGTAGGAAGTTGTGTTGCATAAGTACTATGGCTAAAACAACAAATTCTTGATCTTGGCCTACCAGAAGGAACCATTTCAATCATGTGTGACAACACAAGCGCAAATTGCATCTCTAAAAACCCAATTCATCACTCTTGAACAAAACATATAGACATTAGACACCATTTCATTAGAGATCATATTGTTAAGGGAGATATAGAATTGCATCACATCACTACAGGAGATCAATTAGCTGACATATTTACAAAACCTCTAGCTTTTGACACCTTTAGCACCTTGAGGACTAGATTAGGTGTCATAGATATAACTGCATAAAAAAATAAAAAAAAAAAATAAAAAAAAAATTAAATAGAACTGCTCTTGATCATCACACACTCACTACACATAAAGCACCAGCCTTAACTATGTAATATCGTACTGTACGAAACACCGATTGTACTGTACGGTATACTATACTCTACACAAAACACACCAACCGATAAGTTTCGTCTCTGCTGATCGTACGGTACGATATCTCCTCTTCGTACTGTACGCGCCACGTCAGCGATTGGATTGGGATGAATTTAAGCATGCTGGTACGTTATTATTGCAGATTGTACGGTACGATATACATACATCGTACTGTATGATCCACCTAAGCCAATGGATAAGAATGAAATAAAGGTGTTCGATACTATATTAATGCAATTCGAATTATACGATATACCTATTCGTACAGTACAATGTGTTTGGTCAAAAGTCGTACTGAATTCCTCGGAACGATCGATATTCCTCTGATCTTACTATACGATATACATTATACTGTACGTTTTGACCTCCTTTTCTCTATACAAACCGTCAGAGCAATTATTACAATATCGTACTGTATTATTTACTATCGTACTGTAGAATGTGTGGAAAACTCTATAAATTAGGTGGGTAGGCCGACCTCTTCACTTGCACTCCACTAATCAATCCACTTGATTCCTTCTTACCTTGCACTCAGCCTCTACATAATGTCTGGTTCAAGCAAGAGAGGTCGTATAGTAGTGGGAAGCTCGTCTTCCTCTCGCCGCCATAGCGCTCGATTCTTGAATGTCGAAAATGAGGATGCATACCACAAGTTCAAAGCCTGCAAAATTACACCCTCTAGACTACTAAATTAGGAGGCTCTGAACTTCGAGGTAATGAACCTCTTTGCTTCCACCACCCTCCAATTTCTTCTCACCCTGGCCTTCCCTTATAATTCTGAACTCCTTCTAGAATTCCTAGCCAATCTGACCTATACTATCCACAACCTCACTTTCCACTCTTTTGTTTGTCGTCAAAATGTTGAAATAACCAAAGCTGACATCGCCCAATCCATTGGGCTATCTACTGAAGGTCCTATGGTTCACTCTTTTCTTACAAACAATTTTGACTGGAGAGACGTTAATCGAGTCCTTAGGAATGCCGCATTCTATCAACACCAACCTCTCGTTTCATCACTAAATAGAAATGCATGCATAATTGAACATGTCCTTTATACCTCCATAATACCTAAAGGTGGTGACCATGTCAATATGACCCTGACCCTATCTATCACTACCTACCTTATCATGACCAACACAAAATTTGATGAGGCCAATCTAATTATTGACTACATTCGCCACTTGACCTTCGTTTGTCTCCCTACCACTCGCCAAAAACAAAATATAGCTCTTGGAGACCTTGTAGGATATATTATCCAAAATAAATATCAATTGACTTATCTTGGTAAACCCAACAATCTTCTTATTTTTTATACGGATGCCTCTTTCCGTATTCTTTTTCATCGGGGACACGAGCCAGAAGAACCAGTTTTTAACGAAGAAGAAGGGGAAGATGCCCCGACAGCAGCTCCAGCACATCCACGACTGATCGTCTCGATACTCACATTCAAGAATAGCATCAGCAACACGAGACAAATATGCATTGGTTTGGAGAACGCTTTACTTCTATTGATCAACGCTTTGACACTCTCTTTCAATATTTTCAACCAAACCCACCTCCACCACCTACTGATCAGGATCCCAACTATAACTTATCTTTGTGTTGTAGTTGTTTTTTTCTTTTTTAGTGTTTGCTCCTCTTTTTGGTGCTATCAAAAGGGGGAGAAGGTTGTTGTACTTTGTTTCTATGGTTTAATGCATGTTTTTTTTCTTTCGTACTGCATCTTCTTTTATTTCCTTTCTTCTTGTTCTTATGTTTAAATTAAATTAAAAAATTGCCCTTAACATTTGCTTACAACAAATATTATTTGACATCATCAAAGAGGGGGAGATTGTTGCAACCCATGACCCCGAGTTTGAGATTTTGATGATGAAAAATAATGTCGTTTGAATCAACTATTCATTGAATATTATTTTATTTTTTATTGTCTGTGAGTACTAACATTTCAAGAAGATCAAAAGCTACTTAGGATGACAGGAAGACTCAAGAATGGGTAGATTAGGAGTATGAGTCTGGAATGTATTCTGTTGTTTATTTTATTTTTATTTTCTTGAGTCTGGCCACAAATTGCATAAAAGTCTGAGCAACCATGCACACACATAGGGGGAGAGTGTTTTTAAATGAAAATTTTAGAGTTTTCTTTCTCTGTAAATCATACTGTACGATATTATTTCGTACAGTACGATCAAAGCTTTGTAGGACAATTCTGTGAATAGATCATACCGTACGAATGTATTCGTACTGTACGATATGTTCAAAGCCAAAACCCTAACAACTGTTTTAACTTAAGTTATTTTTTGCCGCCCGTATTATACGAACACCTTTGTACTACACGATCTTTTTTAAATACTTACTTAATTTAACCCGTGATTAGTGCAAAAAAATTTGGGCTTAATTATAATTTGAACATTGTACTATACGAACCATTCGTATAATAGGATGAACAGAGATGAATTATAATCATCCCGAAGATCATCCTGGAAGATCTGTTTGATTTTATCTCATCGTACTGTACGATGTCAATCGTACCATATAATGAACAAAGATGATGTTTGATCATCCCGACTATCGTCCTGTACAACCATTATTATTATGGATCATACCGTATGATTTATAATTGTATTGTATGAACATTTTTGAACTATTCATACCACTTCGTACCAGGATGAAGTTTGTTTATACATATCGTACTGTACAATTAAAATTTATACTGTACAATAGTAACGGCTACTTTTGAAATTTCAGGGATTTTGGAGCCCATTTTTAGGTGTCAAAATTATAATGTCTTGGGTGTGTGAATTAGAGAGAGGTGAATGTGGTTTGAGAGAGATTCCGAGGGAGAGAGCTCTTGAGAAGTTCTTTATGATTTGAGAGAGGAAGGAGAAGGTGAGAGTTGTGAGGGAGAAGAGGTGTGAGGGAGATCACACGGTTGCTCCGAACTTGCTGCATCTTGCTCCTCCTGTGGCCCTAGAAGAATTTGTGAGAGGATCTCCAAGGGGAAAGGCTCTTATAAATCCGTGATCTGCCATCGCCAGGAGGGTGAAAACAGAGTTTGGCACTCCGCTAGGCCGGGTTAGTGAAAGGGAGTATTGTAAGGGCTTCTCCGCCTTGCCAAGGGGGGCAAAAGGAGAGTTATTGCTTGTAGTGAAATACCCAGAGCAGGGGACTCTAGGGAGTGGACATAGGTCATGGTTTGACCGAACCACTATAAAAAATCTCAGTGTGCTTTTTCCTTATTATCTTTTATTACTGCGTGCATTTTAGTTTTTCAACACTTGCTTAGGAAAATTTGTGAAAAAAAAATTGTTTAAATTTTCATGTTTAAATTTTAAAACATCAAAAAAAAAAAATTAGAACTCCTGTTTAGGTTTAATTATTGTCAAAAAGTTTTCACAATTCACCCCCCCTCTTGTCCATCTAATAACTACACATTTATGATTTTGACAGAATCTTTATATATCTAGACTTCTCACTATTGATTTTTAATAATATAATATGAGCTAGAGCTTTTTTGATTATGTTTCTTCTTTTTTTAAAAAAAACTTCCATTTTATATCATGAAAAACATAAATTATTCATAATTTTCATTATTGTAGAAAGCACATGAATTCTTTAAAATGGGCTAGAACACATTTAAAAGAAAATTTTGGTTGTTAGGAAAACAATATAGGAAAAATGTCTATTTCGGTAGATATTATAATAGATCATAACTAACAAGAAATAGTGATTTGGCTTACGATGGATTTGATGATGGAAATGTTCACAGAGTTTTTTCTCGGTCTTAGAATGGAATTTCTTACAAAATTTAACCAAAATAAATTCTTCTGTCAAATGCACCTATTTTATGTTAGCCAACAATTTTTTCTTGTAGAATATCCTTGCATTTTTATTGGCAGTATTGCTGCCAGAATAGTGTCTACTTACTTAAAACTAGAGGGATATACTGGTGGAATATTTTTTAGTAAATATACGGTGGAAATTTTCCTAAAGAGCACCATATATCAATATTTATCCCTTTACTCCAACTAATTAGGTGTGTTTCCTCTCCTACATCAATTCTCAAGTAGAAACGCTCTCCCATTTGCGACTTGGAATGATTGCTTATAATCGACCATTCCTAATTATTTTACACCATCTAACTTCCTCTCCAAGGCCATTCATCCTCTCCACTCTCCCTTTACCAGCATTTAAAAGGATTTCTCTATTGATCTACTCTCCGATTAATTTTTTTGTCACAATTCTCATATTTTTAGGAATATGGGATACCTCAAAATATGCTTTTACATATGTGAATGCTAATCTTTTTGTAGGCATTACTTTTAAATAAGACATAATTTCTATATACTTTACGAATGTATCAAAGTCCTTCATCCAAATACAAAGTTCAAAAGTATGTTGTATTATATTTGAAGTTTGAGAATATTTCCTATATGTATATAAATGTTATCAAATATTTGAGAGTTTATATTAGGAAGGAGTTGCATTAATATGAATTAAAAAAAATTGAGTTGGGGGTAAAAAAACTAGTATAGATATTAATTCAATTAACTGTATCTCTAAAAATATTTATAGAACACTTGAAGGTTTGAACAATGAAACATATTCAACGGTTAGAACTATAATTGATATGCTATTGGTAGTTTAGTACATTACAAATGTGTATATTATTTGTTTTCGTGCTTTCATTTTAGGCTTTAAAGTTGTATATTGCCCAATGCTAACCCTCATAATAACATTTCTTAAAGCTATATGATCTGGTACTTTACTTAAAGTAGTGGACAAAGTTGAGGCTTAATCCTGATTCAAATCAATCAAGACCTTCAATCAATTCAAATCTTAAAATCTATACTACAATCCACACTTTAATCCAAACTATCATTTTAGTCCTCAAACTATTCAAATTTAAAATTAATATAGAGTTCAAATTAATTCATACTTCAAATATATCTAGATTTCAAACCTGTCTAGATTCCTAGGCAATCCAATCTCTAGCTCAAACTCTAGTTGATCCAATCTTTTATCAAACTTCAATCCTATCCTATCACTTATGATTTTCCCAACAATCATAAATGATGTGGATAATTTAAATCCAATGATGGAAAGTCAAAATGCAATTTAAATCTAGAATTTCAAACCAAAATTCAAGGGTAAAAGGCTAAGTCCTGAAAGCCATTTTTATTGAATTTTCAAAAACTTCAAAACTCAGTTAAATAACCTCTGATTTAGAGTATATAATTTGAATATTGATAGGACATGTCACTAGTGGCAACCCTCCAAATTTGAGCTCATTCTAGGGTCTCTAACCCATGAAAGTGAATTTAAATCCAAAGGTTATAAAACCTTCAAATCTTTACATCCTATGCCACTAAACCTACCACCCAAAGGATCTTGACCATGGATCTTTCTCCAAACCCTCCAAGTATTGCACTACACAAAAAGTGACTCTCCTTTAGCACCCCACGGCTAGGTGGAGAAATCCTCACAAGAACCTCCTTTTTGCCACCCCGGCAAGGCAGAGAACCTATCTCCTTTTGCTTCCTCCTGAAGCTGGCAGAGAACCAGAACCAAAAGCAAAACTCCTTACCTCTACCGACCCTTCCACGGACGAGAAACTCTAGACAAAGACGACGCAGAGAGATCCTTGAAGCAACCCTTGTGAAACCCCTCACAAGCTCCCCCTCACAAGATCCTCTCTCTCTCCTCTCTCTCTCTTTCTCTCCTCAAGGTCTTCTCAGGTCAAGGCAGCAGCCAAAGGTTTTTAAAAACGTTGAACAAGAGCTCTTAAATAGAAGAGCTTCAAAAGAGCTCATTAATTGCAAGTTGCCGACAATATCGTCCAGGCCGATATGGATATCGGCCTGGCCGATCAGTACAAATCAATGAAGATCGGCCAGAGCATAGCCCTGAATGAAAAACTGGACGATTGAAAATTAGCTTGATCGTCCCGGACGATCTCACGATCGTCCTGGCCGATCAGTTCAAATCAGAGGAAAATCGTCCTGACAATAGCCCTGAATACGGGCTGGCCGATATTGATCGTCCTGAAGTAACTTAAGGTTTTTTTACTAGATCGGCCTGGCCGATCCTACGATCGTCCAGGACGATCTGATCGTATCAATCATCCTTAATTACTCCCTTGATTTCCTGAACAATTATGGCATAATTTGTGAATATCGTCCAGGCCGATCCGAGGATCGTCCTGGCCGATAATTTAAAGATACAGTATACCATACTTGTCTATGGCGGCTACTTCTTTCTGTTTTGAGCTTATCGTCCTGGCCGATACACGTATCATCCAGGACGATCTGTTAACGTCGGCTGCCTTAATTTGTTTGAATAGTTGCTATTTGAATGATTTATATTTGTGCAACTTATGTAGTTTTGATGATTCCAAACATTATTGTTCAGATGTATAATTATCTCCTAACAATTTAGAAGATTTGCACTTGCTCTTGTGTGTACTAACATTTCAGGAAAATCAGACTCCAGACTACGAAAACTTCAAATCAAATTCAACATGAGAAATTTTGTTTATTTGAAGTGTCTTTTCTTTAAATTAATTTTGAAAGGGAGTGATTGTAATTGAGTGAATAAAATCTCTCACACACAAACTAAGGAGATCTTGAAATTCTATACTGATCGTACAGAACGATATATATCGTACTGGACGATCTGTTAGTTATCTCCTATAGAGCATTTGGAACGAATAGGAACTTGCTTCGAAAAATTTTTCTAAGTCCTATTCGTCCAGGACGAATTTTTATATCGTCCCCGGCGATGGGCGCTCTGGAAAATTTTCGTACAGACGAAAATAAATATCGTACCGGACGAACAGCTCTCTGGAAAATTTTCGTCCAGACGAAACCAAATTATCGTCCCCGGCGATGGGCGCTCTGGAAAATTTTCGTCCAGACGAAATAAATCATCGTCCAGGACGATCGGCTCTCTTGAAAATTTTCGTCCAGACGAACATATTTTCGTCCAAACGATAAACCGACTTAGGACAGTTTTTAGCAGTTTCTAGAACCGACCTTGTAATAACCGTTCGTACTGGACGAACCTAGTTCGTACAGGACGATCATCTGTACGAAGTCATTTCGTACACATATACAAATTGGGTCGTCTCAGATCGTTTAAGTAAAATCGTCCAGGACGATCCACGATCGTACCGGACGATCCACTGCGTACAGAATTGAAAATTTGCAGTTTTTGGGCGGTTTTACTTGTCTTTTGTATAAATACTTCAAATTAGACTGCCACCCAATCTTTTTGTCAATTGATCTTCGTGCCTATTGAGAGAATAGTCAAGGGGAGAGTGGAAGAGAGCATTCAAAGGAGGATTTCTACCATTGGAGCAAGAAGGCTTCACTTGGATTGCTAAGGTAAGAATCTCTACTTGTGAAATTGGATTTCTTCACTCTTTTCTTTCTTCCTTCTAGGTTCTTGTGAGAAGATCATTCAAGAAGGTCCGGTTCTCTGCCGACACTTGGAGAGTGTGAACAGACGTGGGTTCTCTGCCTACACTAGGAGAGTGTAAAAGGAAGAAGGTTCTCTGCCTACACTTGGAGAGTGTAAACAGCCGTAGGGTTCTCTGCCCACACTAGGAGAGTGTGAAAGGACGACGGTTCTCTGCCAGCACTGTGGATTGTGTAAAAGGACGACGGTTCTCTGCCGCACCGGGGAGTGGTGAAAAGAGGGTTTTGTACAGGCTTCTCCGCCTTGCTGTGGGTGCTAAAGGAGAGTCACTTTGTGGTATTAGTGCAATACTCAGAGGGTGCCTCTGAGGAGTGGATGTAGGTCTGGTTATAGACCGAACCACTATAAATCTGGTGTCATTTACTTTACTGCTTTTACGTTTCCGCATTTTAAATTTTAGTTTTAACAACTCTGTGGTTGAAAAACATTTTTCTACAAACTTTAAAAGAAAATTTCATTTCGGTTCATTTTAATTTTAAGAGGGTTTAAAATTTTTAAAACTATCAATTCACCCCCCTCTTGGTAGCCGTGGGACATTTACTTAGGCTTAACAACCTAATTACTAGATTCAACAAGTGGTATCAGAGCATTGTTTCAAAATCATAAGTTTGAACTACTTTTTGATTAACGTAGATGGCTACATTTGGAAACCGAAACACACCTGAGGGTTACTCTATCACTAGACCTCCACTGTTTGACAATATTCCTTTTGATTTTTGGAAAACACGCATGTCTACTTTCTTACAGTCACTTGATTATCGCATGTGGATGTTAGTCCAAGAAGGTTACACAAAACCAACTAGATTAGTTGATGGAATTAGGGTAGATACACCCTATGCAGATTGGACTATAGAAGAACGTGACTTAGCACAATTAAATGCAAAATGTTTAAATAGTTTCTTTTGTGCTTTAAAATCTGAAGACTACATGCGAGTTTCTACTTGTAAAAGCGGAAAAGACATATGGGATAGACTTTGTATTACTTATGAAGGGACAAATGAGGTTAAGCAATCAAGGCTCAATATCTTGTTACATGACTACGAACTATTTCGCATGAAACCTAATGAATCTATATCTGACATGTACACAAGATTCACTCAAATTGTCACCTCTTTGCATGCACTTGGTAGGGAATTAACTAATGCTGAAATGGTTAATAAGATTCTTCGTTGTTTACCTACTGCATACGATGCTAAAATTACTGCAATTACAGAGTCAAAAGATCTGAACATTTATTCTATTGACAATCTTCTTGGTTCACTCATTGCTTACGAGCAAGGAGTAAGTCAAAGAAAGATTGATGCAGGTGAACCAAGAAAGGACAAGAATATTGCACTAAATGTGGAAGAGTCAGAAAGTGAACACTCACAACCTGAGGATGAAGATGATATAGCACTGATGACTAGACAATTCAAAAGCTTTTTAAAGAGGAAGCAGAAGAGACGCCAGCAATGGAATAGAGGTAAGTATAATAGAAATGGCAAGGTTTCTAATGAAGTGATTTGTTATGAATGCAGGAAACCAGGTCATATAAAGACTGATTGTCCAAAACTCAAAGCCACTCCTAGCAAGGAGAAGGTAGAGGAGAAACCAATGGTAAAGAAGGGCAAGAAGAAGTTTCAAAAGGCTTTTTGGGCGGACTCAGCTTCAGACTCATCTGAGACTGAAAAAGAAGAAGAAGTCACCAACCTTTGCTTGATGGCAGATAAAGCTGAACAATCAGATCAAGAAGAGGTATGTGATTTAACTTATAATGAATTGTTTGAAGTTTCTGAACACATGCATGATGCATATAGGAAAACTAAAAAGATGCATGCTAGTTTAGTTTTAGAATTGGAAGAGCTTAATAAGGAACACGAAATCCTTAGGAAAGATCATGCTTTAATTGATAGCAACCACATGAAACTACTTGATGAATATGATGACTTGAATAAAAATTTTGAGAATTTAAAATCATCCTATGCTGAACTTGAAAAAGAATTTGAGAAATTTAAGGATGAATCTGAGCACAAGACATATAGAGTCAATTATACAAATCGAATCTTGGAAGAAATGAATTCATTTTATAAACTTACTATAAGTGCTCTCGAGGATAATAGGAACCCCCCTAAACATGAAGATTTTACAAATCCTAAGTATTATCCTAAATTCATGAAATCCCTTAGAAGACAATCATATGAGAGAAAACATAGGAATATTTTTCCTAATGTTAAATGTAACAATTGTGGATTTTTGGGACATATATCTCACACCTGCACTTTAAAGATGAAACCTAATTTGGTGTGGAGAACTAAGATGCATAAACCTAGACATATCACACATGCATCTGATTATAAATTTCATAAAGGTGAACCCAAACTAGTTTGGGTTCCCAGGTCTAACATTTGAGAATTTTGCAGGTATACTCTCACACAAGACCTCGTGAGAGTATATGGTACCTGGACAGCGGATGTTCTAAGCACATGACTGGAGATACTGCTCAATTCATAACGCTGGAAGCCAGGAGTGGAGGCAAGGTTACACTTGGAGATAATACCACAAAGAAAGTGGTTGGATCAGGTATGATTGGAAACTTGAAAAACTTTTTCATAGATAATGTTTTATTAGTTGAAGGCTTGAAACATAATTTGCTTAGCATAAGTCAGCTATGTGATAAGGGCTATAATGTAAAATTTTTACCTACTAGCTGCATAATTAGCCTAAATGGAAAAATTGTTTTAAATGGAAAAAGGGTGAACAATGTTTACATGCTAGATTTAAATTGTATTCAATCTCCTACTGCTTTTTGTTTGAAAACTGTTTCTGATGAATCGTGGCTTTGGCATAGGAGACTTTGTCATTCTAGTATGAAAAATCTTAGAAAAATTACCCAAAAGAATTTGGTGAGAGGAATACCTAAACTAGACTTTACTAAGGACCATCTGTGTGATGCATGTCAATTAGGAAAACAAGTGAGGTCCTCATTTAAGTCCATTAAAGATCTTAGGACAAGTAAACCTTTAGAAATTCTACACATGGATCTTTTTGGACCAGTAAGCACTGTTAGTCTAGGAGGAAAGGTATATGGATTTGTTATAGTAGATGATTTTTCAAGATTCACCTGGGTTAAATTTCTTTTTCATAAGAGTGAATCATTTGAGGAATTCAGAAATTTTTCAACTTGGATACAAAGAAAACTAGGATGTGAAATAATTTCTATACAAAGTGATCATGGAGGAGAATTTGAAAATGAAAGATTTGAAGATTTCTGTAAAGAAAAGGGGATTGATCACAATTTTTCTGCACCTAGAACTCCTCAACAAAATGGAGTAGTTGAAAGAAAGAACAGAACATTAATAGAAGCCGCCCGAGCAATGTTAGCAGAATACTCTCTTCCTAGGTATTTTTGGGCTGAGGCGGTTAGCACTGCATGCTATGTTCTGAATAGGGTGAATGTGAGATCTAATTTGAATAAAACACCCTATGAGTTGCTAAAAGGAAGAACACCAAATTTGTCTCATTTGCATGTATTTGGTTGCAAGGTGTTCATACATAATAATGGAAAATCTGCCTTAGGAAAATTTGATCCAAAATCAGATGAAGGAATTTTTGTTGGATATTCAAGTGTTGGAAAATCTTATAGAGTATTCAACAAAAGAACTTTAGTCATTGAAGAAACCACACATGTTGTTTTTGATGAAAATGGAAACATTGGAAGAGCCAAAAGTTGTTGAAGAAGAAATTGAAGAAAACTCCCAAAATATTGATAGATTAAATTTGGAAGAAAATGTGGAAGAAAATTTAGAAAGAGAAGACCCTTTGCCTAGAGATTTGAGATTTTCTAAAAACCACCCAAAGGAATTAATCATAGGTGAACCAAGTGAGGGTGTTAGAACTAGGCGTGGATTAAACAAGGAAGTCAATCATTCAGCCTTTATTTCAACTGTTGAACCCACTAACATTGATCAAGCACTTTCAGATGAATTTTGGATATTGGCCATGCAAGAAGAGTTGAATCAATTTGTAAGAAATAAAGTTTGGGAACTAACTACAAGGCCAAAAGATCAAAGTGTTGTTGGAACCAAGTGGGTGTTCAAGAATAAAATGAATGACTCAGGAGTAGTCATTAGAAATAAGGCTAGATTAGTAGCTAAGGGGTATAATCAAATTGAAGGAATTGATTTTGAGGAAACTTTTGCCCCTGTAGCTAGACTTGAAGCAATTAGGGTTTTACTAGCCTTTGCCTGTTTTAAAGGTTTTAAATTGTTTCAAATGGATGTCAAAAGTGCCTTTTTAAATGGAGTAATTGAAGAAGATGTTTTTGTAGAACAACCTCCAGGTTTTGAAAACTCTAAATTTCCAAATCATGTTTTCAAATTAAAAAAGGCATTATATGGATTGAAACAGGCACCTAGGGCTTGGTATGAGAGGTTAAGCACCTTCCTACTTGAAAGATCTTTTGAAAAAGGAAGTGTGGATACAACTCTCTTTTTAAGGAAAATTGGAAAGGATATACTTATTGTTCAAATTTATGTGGATGACATCATCTTTGGATCTTCAAATAAACATCTTTGTGATGATTTTTCTAAAACAATGAGTAGTGAATTTGAAATGAGTCTAATGGGAGATTTAAATTACTTTCTAGGATTTAGCATTAAGCAACTTGAGGAAGGTACTTTTCTTAGTCAAACCAAATATATTAAGGACATCCTCAAAAAATATGAAATGGACAATGCTAAACCTGTTAGTACACCAATGAGTTCTTCAGTTCAGTTAGATAAAGACCTTAAGGGAAAATCTGTTGATCAAAAGAAATTTAGAGGGATAATTGGATCTTTACTTTACTTGACTGCTAGCCGACCAGATATTATGTTTAGTGTTTGCTTATGTGCTAGATTTCAATCAGATCCAAAAGAATCACATTTGACAGCAGTGAAAAGGATTTTAAGATATCTACTAGGAACTCAAAACTTAGGAATTTGGTATCCTAAGTTTAGCTCTTCATTTGAAATTATTGGTTACTCAGATTCTGACTTTGCAGGCTGTAGAGTGGATAGGAAAAGCACTTCTGGAACATGTCAATTCATTGGAAATTCATTAGTTTCATGGTCTAGTAGAAAACAAAATTCAGTGGCACTATCTACTGCAGAAGCAGAATACATTGCATTAGGAAGTTGTGTGGCACAAGTACTTTGGTTAAAACAACAGTTGATTGACTTAGGATTAACTATAGGCACTATTCCAATTTATTGTGACAATACTAGTGCTATTTGCATTTCCAAAAATCCTATTCAACATTCTAGAACCAAACACATTGATATAAGGCATCATTTCATAAGGGATCATGTATCCAAAGGAGAAATTGAACTTATACATGTTTCAACTGAAAATCAACTTGCAGACATTTTTACAAAACCTTTAGCCTTTGATACCTTCAGTACTTTAAGAACAAGGCTTGGTGTTATTGATTTGAATGCTTAACCAAAATGTCTTTGCAACATTGATACTTGTTGTGTTTTGTTTTTGTGATTTTGTGAATTTTGTGTTTTTGTATGAATTGTTTTTGAATTTATGTTTTTTGTCTTATGTTTTCTGTGTTGTTGATTATTTTTGTTGTTTTTGTTAAATTAAAAATTTAAAAATCAAAAATTTTTTTTTGAGGAAATCGTCCAGGACAAAATTTTTCGTACGGGACGATGTGTTAAGAAACAGTTTGCGCGAATTTAAACCATTTTGAGAGCAGTTTTTTATTGGATCGTCTGTACGATCTGTGATCGTTCAGTACGAATTTTTTTTCTCAAACGTCGGGACGATTGAATGCAGCGGTTGAGTGGATAAGACAGTTTTTAATACGAATTTCGTCTATACGAAAATTTTTTTCGTATGTACGAACATGTGTCGATTCATTGTAGGGGACGGTTTTCAAGAGTCATTAAAACGAAACGCTTCTTGATCGTCTGTACGAAATATTTTCGTATGTACGATCGGTCAAGTCAAAAAGCCTGTACGAAGGGACGTATCGTAAGTTGTGTTGAATACGAAAAGCCGTTACATTTTGGACAAATTAGATCGTCTGTACGAAATTACTTCGTCCAGACGAACGATAATTTTTCGTCCAGGACGAATATTTTCGTCCAGGACGAACATATCGTTTTTCTTTAAATATGAGGGCTTTCAAACTTGACAATCACACTTTCAAACATCTTTTTCAATCCCTTTCTACATCAAATCAACTATGGCCTCCTCTAGCAAAAGGCAAAAAGTTTTGGTGAAGAAACCCAACAGGAATGCTCCAGACAACTTCCTTTCCAAAGCAAATGAGGAATCTTTTCCTCGTTTTGCTTCTACAAAATTCACTCCGTCTCGCATTCTTATCCAAACGGAGTTGAAATTTCGGGTATTACACCTCTTCGCCTCAACCCAATTTCATTTCATTCTCTCTCTTGTCCACCTCTACAATAAGCAAACCTACCATTACTTCCTATCCAACATGAGTTTCAATCCTGACCACTCTATCATTAGTTCTTTTGTTTTTAAGAAAAAAGTTGAGATCACCAAGCACGACCTTGGTGCATTTTTAAACTTAAGGACTGAAGGATATAGAGCCCACACCCTAATGTCAGAAAACGTCTTCCATTGGTATGAAATCAATAGGGTAATTAGAGAAAATGGAATTGACAATCATGTTGCTAGAGTGGCCGGTATGACCCAAGATGCCCGAATCATCCAGCATATCCTTAGATCTTCAATTATTCCTAAAGGTGGTGATAGGATAAACATAACCCCTCTCCTCTCTTGTCTAACTTTTTTAATCATGAAAAGACAACCTATTGATGAAGCCCAACTCATCCTAGATCATATCTATGGGCTTTCAGAAATAGGACATCCTGATCAGAAGAGGAAGAAGAATATTTCTTTAGGGCACTTGATTACTTATGTTTTGGAGAAGAAGTACAATATAGTCCATCCTGATGAGGAATATGAAGAGCCAGTTTATTACAACGATGCATCTTTCAGACTGCTCTTCAGGGAGGAAAAAGAAAAAGAAAAAGCACATGGCAGTGCTTCAGAAGAAGAAGAAGAAGGAGTGCAAGCTTCTGCTTCTCAATCAGATTATCAGAATCTGATTGAGAGATTTGATAGACTAGAGACTCACATTGATCAAAGGTTTGATCAATTTGATGCTCATCTTACGCAGCAGCAACATGACATTGGTAATATTAGAGATGAAGTTCATGAAATAAATACCAATGTAATGTTAATGGCCTCCTACTTCAATCTCTTTGGCGGCATTCCTCCTCCTCCTCCTCCAGAACAGTAGAAGTTTTTTTTTTTTTTTGTGTGTGTCTGTTGTATTTTTTGTTTTGTTGTTATGTTTTTTGTTTAAGTTCAATGTTTTTATGTAATTTTCTTTTTAATCAATGAAAGTTTGTTTGTCTTAGATTTGTTTTGAAATGTGCCTAATCTTTATGAATTTCATTAATATTGTTTTTAATCTACATTGTGCTCAAATTCGATTGTAATGTGAGATTATCTATATTAGAAAATCTAGACTTTCTAAATTTATAATTTGTCCATAACTTGTTGTATTTAGAATTTTTAAATTCATGTCTATTCATTTAGACTACATAAAATTTAATATTGTTATTGCAATTTTGATGTTATCTTATTTTGTATTTCTATGCTCAAATGATATTTATGCACCTAGAAATATTTGAAATGTTAGATTATAGATTTTGGAAAGAATTGGTCAAATTACTCTTGAAAATTGTACAAATGTACAAAAATCAAAAGGGATTCGCAAAAATTTGCAAAGTGAAAAAGAGGCACAAAATAAGCCCAACCAAAGACAAATGCACAAAAATGTGCTCCAAAACTTTGAAAAGATGTGCAAAGCACCACATGAGGTAATTCTCTTCTTTCCAAATTCGTTTAATCTCTTAATTCAAGTTGATCTAATGTTCATTTATATTCTATTGAACTTTGAAATATAGAATTTTTTTTTACATCTCACTTGTAATGATTTTCAATAATCAAAATGTCTAAATTGAATCATGTCTTTGATAAATTCTTCTTACTTACAATATTATATCATTTCATAAATTTTATGAATTTCTATGATTGACCTAATATCTTTAGTTTAAAATTGCATACTCTATGTCAAATCACAATTTAGATTAAATTTTAACAATGAATTTCATATTATTATTTACATTTCTTGTCTTTTTCTTCTTCACTTTTTGTTGCTGTCAAAAAGGGGGAGAAATTATTATGTTTATGTTTGTGTTTGTGTTTTTGTTTTGTGATTTTTGTTTTCTGTTAAAAACACAAATATTGTTTTTGTTTTTGTGATTTGTGTTTTCTGTGTTAAAATTTTTGAAAAACAAAAATATTGTTCTTTAATGCCTCCTTATTTTAATGTACTCATAAATTCAGGGGGAGTTTAGGAGATAAGAGATTTTGTTTTAACTTGAAACCATACTAATAATAATTGTTTTGCCATCATCAAAAAGGGGGAGATTGTTTGAATAGTTGCTATTTGAATGATTTATATTTGTGCAACTTATGTAGTTTTGATGATTCCAAACATTATTGTTCAGATGTATAATTATCTCCTAACAATTTAGAAGATTTGCACTTGCTCTTGTGTGTACTAACATTTCAGGAAAATCAGACTCCAGACTACGAAAACTTCAAATCAAATTCAACATGAGAAATTTTGTTTATTTGAAGTGTCTTTTCTTTGAATTAATTTTGAAAGGGAGTGATTGTAATTGAGTGAATAAAATCTCTCACACATAAACTAAGGAGATCTTGAAATTCTATACTGATCGTACAGAACGATATATATCGTACTGGACGATCTGTCAGTTATCTCTTATAGAGCATTTGGAACGAATAGGAACTTGCTTCGAAAAATTTTTCTAAGTCCTATTCGTCCAAAACGAATTTTTATATCGTCCCCGGCGATGGGCGCTCTGGAAAATTTTCGTACAGACGAAAATAAATATCGTACCGGACGAACAGCTCTCTGGAAAATTTTCGTCCAGACGAAACCAAATTATCGTCCCCGGCGATGGGCGCTCTGGAAAATTTTCGTCCAGACGAAATAAATCATCGTCCAGGACGATCGGCTCTCTTGAAAATTTTCGTCCAGACGAACATATTTTCGTCCAAACGATAAACCGACTTAGGACAGTTTTTAGCAGTTTCTAGAACCGACCTTGTAATAACCGTTCGTACTGGACGAACCTAGTTCGTACAGGACGATCATCTTTACGAAGTCATTTCGTACACATATACAAATTGGGTCATTTCAGATCGTTTAAGTAAAATCGTCCAGGACAATCCACGATCGTACCGGACGATCCACTGCATACAGAATTGAAAATTTGCAGTTTTTGGGCGGTTTTACTTGTCTTTTGTATAAATACTTCAAATTAGACTGCCACCCAATCTTTTTGTCAATTGATCTACGTGCCTATTTAGAGAATAGTCAAGGGGAGAGTGGAAGAGAGCATTCAAAGGAGGATTTCTACCATTGGAGCAAGAAGGCTTCACTTGGATTGCTAAGGTAAGAATCTCTACTTGTGAAATTGGATTTCTTCACTCTTTTCTTTCTTCCTTCTAGGTTCTTGTGAGAAGATCATTCAAGAAGGTCCGGTTCTCTGCCGACACTTTGAGAGTGTGAACAGACGTGGGTTCTCTGCCTACACTAGGAGAGTGTAAAAGGAAGAAGGATCTCTGCCTACACTTGGAGAGTGTAAACAGCCGTAGGGTTCTCTGCCCACACTAGGAGAGTGTGAAAGGACGACGGTTCTCTGCCAGCACTGTGGATTGTGTAAAAGGACGACGGTTCTCTGCCGCACCGGGGAGTGGTGAAAAGAGGGTTTTGTACAGGCTTCTCCGCCTTGCTGTGGGTGCTAAAGGAGAGTCACTTTGTGGTATTAGTGCAATACTCAGAGGGTGCCTCTGAGGAGTGGATGTAGGTCTGGTTATAGACCGAACCACTATAAATCTGGTGTCATTTACTTTACTGCTTTTACGTTTCCGCATTTTAAATTTTAGTTTTAACAACTCTGTGGTTGAAAAACATTTTTCTACAAACTTTAAAAGAAAATTTCATTTCGGTTCAACTTTAATTTTAAGAGGGTTTAAAATTTTTAAAACTACCAATTCACCCCCCTCTTGGTAGCCGTGGGACATTTACTTAGGCTTAACAACCTAATTACTAGATTCAACATAATTAAGAATCCTTAATTAGACTTTCTGTTTTAAGCGGATCGTCCAGGCCGATCAAAGAAATCGTCCTGGCCGATATGAGTAAAAACCAGAAATTCTAAGTTTCTCAAGTGTGTGTGTGAAGGGTTACAAAGCATCAGTCTCTTTGACTATTACAAGTGGACTCAAAGAGTAAAAAACAAAAGTACAGACTGACTCAACACTAAACCTACGCATTCCTGAACTTGGCTCCTTTTTGATTGTCCGATCTTCTGATTCCTGAAAAGTTAGAAGCAACAAGCTGTCCAAGAAAAGCAGTGTTTGTCAATCATCAAAATATAAGACATGAAAAATAGATTTGCAACAAATAGATATCCCAATGTATATACAGTTTACCAAAAGCAAGAAGGAATCTTCCTTTATGGTCATGAAAAATACCTCCAATTCCAGCTTTGTAATTGGATAGAATAGAAGCATCCACATTCACTTTAAGCCAATCGGGTGGAGGGGGGTGCCAATGAGATAAAGACAACCTTGAAGGTTGGTTGACATCCCATATACCCGAGTATTTACTAATTCCTTGGATAGAGATTGAAGCAAAGCTTATAACATTTGAAGTTATAAATAATGTGCTATCATCCTTTCCGTTATATAGAAGATTATTCCTGGACTTCCATGTTAAAAAAACCATTGAACAATAGAGATTGATCATGAAGGGATTTAGAGAAGAAAGATCCTTACAGCAATCTTGCAATGTATGATATTCTTTGAATGAAAATCCCCATTCTTTAATTTTAGTAATAACTTCCTTCAGCTTATGACAATTAGTAGTCAAATGATCTCTATTTTCAGCAACATTACAGTTCCTTGGGCAAAGATTAATCCTTTGCAATTTTCTATGCTCCAGGAAATCATTGGTAGGTAATGCATTATTAAAGATCCTCCACTAAAAAGTCTCCACCTTTGGATTGAGTTTTGCTTTTTTTATCCAACTCCAGTAGTAATCCGTAGGATTGTGTTTCATCAAATTTTCAAAAACCTTGGCTGATAAAGATTTACCATTGCCCTGAAGTAATAGCTCCATTTTATTATCTTCTTGATCTAACGGGTTAATGGTTTGTAAAATCAAATTTACAAGATCTTCACCCATAATCTTTCTCATTTGATCCACATTCCATCTACCATTCTCTATAAAGTTCGAAACAGGAAATCTGTCTTCTTCTATAGGGGAAATGAATGTTGGCCACTTATTCAAACTTTTATCTAATATCCATGTATCTGTTGAATCTAGTAATTAGGTTGTTAAGCCTAAGTAAATGTCCCACGGCTACCAAGAGCGGGGTGAATTGGTAGTTTTAAAAATTTTAAACCCTCTTAAAATTAAAGTTGAACCGAAATGAAATTCTCTTTTAAAGTTTGTAGAAAAATATTTTTCAACCACAGAGTTGTTAAAACTAAAATTTAAAATGCGGAAACGTAAAAGCAGTAAAGTAAATGACACCAGATTTATAGTGGTTCGGTCTATAACCAGACCTACATCCACTCCTCAGAGGCACCCTCTGAGTATTGCACTAATACCACAAAGTGACTCTCCTTTAGCACCCACAGCAAGGCGGAGAAGCCTATACAAAACCCTCTTTTCACCACTCCCCGGTGCGACAGAGAACCGTCGTCCTTTTACACAAACCACAGTGCTGGCAGAGAACCGTCGTCCTTTTACACAAACCACAGTGCTGGCAGAGAACCGTCGTTCTTTCACACTCTCCTAGTGTGGGCAGAGAACCCTACGGCTGTTCACACTCTCCTAGTGTAGGCAGAGAACCTTCTTCCTTTTACACTCTCCTAGTGTAGGCAGAGAACCCACGTCTGTTCACACTCTCCAAGTGTCGGCAGAGAACCGGACCTTTTTGAATGATCTTCTCACAAGAACCTAGAAGAAAGAAAGAAAAGAGTGAAGAAATCCAATTTCACAAGTAGAGATTCTTACCTTAGCAATCCAAGTGAAGCCTTCTTGCTCCAATGGTAGGAATCCTCCTTTGAATGCTCTCTTCCACTCTCCCCTTGACTATTCTCTCAATAGGCACGAAGTTCAAGTGACAAAAAGATTGGGTGGCAGTCTAATTTGAAGTATTTATACAAAAGACAAGAAAAACCGCCCAAAAACTGCAAGTTTTCAATTCTGTACGCAGTGGATCGTCCGGTACGATCGTGGATCGTCCTGGACGATTTTACTTAAATGATCTGAAACGACCATATTTGTATATGTGTACGAAATGACTTCGTACAGCTGATCGTCCTGTACGAACTAGGTTCGTCCAGTACGAACGGTTATTACAAGGTCGGTTCTAGAAACTGCTGAAAACTGTCCTAAGTCGGTTTATCGTTTGGACGAAAATATGTTCGTCTGGACGAAAATTTTCCAGAGAGCCGATCGTCCTGGACGATGATTTATTTCGTCTGGACGAAAATTTTCCAGAGCGCCCATCGCCGGGGACGATAATTTGGTTTCGTCTGGACGAAAATTTTCCAGAGAGCTGTTCGTCCGGTACGATATTTATTTTCGTCTGGACGAAAATTTTCCAGAGCGCCCATCGCCGGGGACGATATAAAAATTCGTCCTGGACGAATAGAACTTAGAAAAATTTTTCGAAGCAAGTTCCTATTCGTTCCAACTGCTCTATAGGAGATAACTGACAGATCGTCCAGTACGATATATATCGTCCTGTACGATCAGTATAGAATTTCAAGATCTCCTTAGTTTGTGTGTGTGAGATTTTATTCACTCAATTACAATCACTCCCTTTCAAAATTAATTCAAAGAAAAGACACTTCAAATAAACAAAATTTCTCATGTTGAATTTGATTTGAAGTTTTCGTAGTCTGGAGTCTGATTTTCTGAAATGTTAGTACACACAAGAGCAAGTGCAAATCTTCTGAAATTGTTAGGAGATAACTATACATTTGAACAATAATGTTTGGAATCATCAAAACTACATAAGTTGCACAAATATAAATCATTCAAATAGCAACTATTCAAACAATCTCCCCCTTTTTGATGATGGCAAAACAATTATTATTAGTATGGTTTCAAGTTAAGACAAAATCTCTTATCTCCTAAACTCCCCCTGAATTTATGAGTACATTAAAATAAGGAGGCATTAAAGAACAAAAATTTTTGTTTTTCTAAAATTTTAACAGAAAACACAAATCACAAACAAAACAAAAACACAAACACAAACATAATAATTTCTCCCCCTTTTTGACAGCAACAAAAAGTGAAGAAGAATAAGACAAGAAATGTAAATAATAATATGAAATTCATTGTTAAAATTTAATCTAAATTGTGATTTGACATAGGGTATGCAATTTTAAACTAAAGATATTAGGTCAATCATAGAAATTCATAAAATTTATGAAAAGATATAACATTGTAAGTAAGAAGAATTTATCAAAGACATGATTCAATTTAGACATTTTGATTATTGAAAATCATTACAAGTGAGATGAAAAAAAAATTCTATATTTCAAAGTTCAATAGAATATAAATGAACATTAGATCAACTTGAATTAAGAGATTAAACGAATTTGGAAAGAAGAGAATTACCTCATGTGGTGCTTTGCACATCTTTTCAAAGTTTTGGAGCACATTTTTGTGCATTTGTCTTTGGTTGGGCTTATTTTGTGCCTCTTTTTCACTTTGCAAATTTTTGCGAATCCCTTTTGATTTTTGTACATTTGTACAATTTTCAAGAGTAATTTGAACCAATTCTTTCCAAAATCTATAATCTAACATTTCAAATATTTCTAGGTGCATAAATATCATTTGAGCATAGAAATACAAAATAAGATAACATCAAAATTGCAATAACAATATTAAATTTTATGTAGTCTAAATGAATAGACATGAACTTAAAAATTCTAACTACAACAAGTTATAAACAAATTATAAATTTAGAAAGTCTAGATTTTCTAATATAGATAATCTCATATTACAATCAAATTTGAGCACAATGTAGATTAAAAATAATATTAATGAAATTCATAAAGATTAGCCACATTTCAAAACAAATCTAAGACAAACAAACTTTCATTGATTAAAAAGAAAATTACATAAAAACATTGAACTTAAACAAAAACATAACAACAAAACAAAAAAAATACACCAGACACACATAAAAAAAAAAAAAAAAAACTTCTACTGTTCTGGAGGAGGAGGTGGAGGAATGCCGCCAAAGAGATTGAAGTAGGAGGCCATTAACATTACATTGGTATTTATTTCATGAACTTCATCTCTAATATTACCAATGTCATGTTGCTGCTGCGTAAGATGAGCATCAAATTGATCAAACCTTTGATCAATGTGAGTCTCTAGTCTATCAAATCTCTCAATCAGATTCTGGTAATCTGATTGAGAAGCAGAAGCTTGCACTCCTTCTTCTTCTTCTTCTGAAGCACTACCATGTGCTTTTTCTTTTTCTTTTTCCTCCCTGAAGAGCAGTCTGAAAGATGCATCGTTGTAATAAACTGGCTCTTCATATTCCTCATCAGGATGGACTATATTGTACTTCTTCTCCAAAACATAAGTAATCAAGTGCCCTAAAGAAATATTCTTCTTCCTCTTCTGATCAGGATGTCCTATTTCTGAAAGCCCATAGATATGATCTAGGATGAGTTGGGCTTCATCAATAGGTTGTCTTTTCATGATTAAAAAAGTTAGACAAGAGAGGAGAGGAGTTATGTTTATCCTATCACCAGCTTTAGGAATAATTGAGGATCTAAGGATATGCTGGATGATTCGGGCATCTTGGGTCATACCGGCCACTCTAGCAACATGATTGTCAATTCCATTTTCTCTAATTACCCTATTGATTTCATACCAATGGAAGACGTTTTCTGACATTAGTGTGGGCTCTATATCCTTCAGTCCTTAAGTTTAAAAATGCACCAAGGTCGTGCTTGGTGATCTCAACTTTTTTCTTAAAAACAAAAGAACTAATGATAGAGTGGTCAGGATTGAAACTCATGTTGGCTAGGAAGTAATGGTAGGTTTGCTTATTGTAGAGGTGGACAAGAGAGAGAATGAAATGAAATTGGGTTGAGGCGAAGAGGTGTAATACCCGAAATTTCAACTCCGTTTGGATAAGAATGCGAGACGGAGTGATTTTCGCAGAAGCAAAACGAGGAAAAGATTCCTCATTTGCTTTGGAAAGGAAGTTGTCTGGAGCATTCCTGTTGGGTTTCTTCACCAAAACTTTTTGTCTTTTGCTAGAGGAGGCCATAGTTGATTTGATGTAGAAAGGGATTGAAAAAGATGTTTGAAAGTGTGATTTTCAAGTTTGAAAGCCTCATATTTAAAGAAAAACGATATGTTCGTCCTGGACGAAAATATTCGTCCTGGACGAAAAATTATCGTTCGTCTGGACGAAGTAATTTCGTACAGACGATCCAATTCGTCCAAAATGTAACGGCTTTTCGTATTCAACACAACTTACGATGCGTCCCTTCGTACAGGCTTTTTGACTTGACCGATCGTACATACGAAAATATTTCGTACAGACGATCAAAAAGCGTTTCGTTTTAATGACTCTTGAAAACCGTCCCCTACAATGAATCGACACATGTTCGTACATACGAAAAAAAATTTCGTACAGACGAAGTTCGTATTAAAAACTGTCTTATCCACTCAACCGCTGCATTCAATCGTCCCGACGTTTGAGAAAAAGAAAAAATCGTACTGGACGATCACAGATCGTACAGACGATCCAATAAAAAAACTGCTCTCAAAACGGTTTAAATTCGCGCAAACTGTTTCTTAACACATCGTCCCGTACGAAAAATTTCGTCCTGGACGATCTCCAAAAAAAAATTTTTGATTTTTAAATTTTTAAATTAACAAAAACAACAAAAATAATCAACAACACAGAAAACATAAGACAAAAACATAAATCAAAAACAATTCATACAAAAACACAAAATTTACAAAATCACAAAAACAAAACACAACAAGTATCAATGTTGCAAAGACATTTTGGTTAAGCATTCAAATCAATAACACCAAGCCTTGTTCTTAAAGTACTGAAGGTATCAAAGGCTAAAGGTTTTGTAAAAATGTCTGCAAGTTGATTTTCAGTTGAAACATGTATGAGTTCAATTTCTCCTTTGGATACATGATCCCTTATGAAATGATGCCTTATATCAATGTGTTTGGTTCTAGAATGTTGAATAGGATTTTTGGAAATGCAAATAGCACTAGTATTGTCACAATAAATTGGAATAGTGCCTATAGTTAATCCTAAGTCAATCAACTGTTGTTTTAACCAAAGTACTTGTGCCACACAACTTCCTAATGCAATGTATTCTGCTTCTGCAGTAGATAGTGCCACTGAATTTTGTTTTCTACTAGACCACTAATGAATTTCCAATGAATTGACATGTTCCAGAAGTGCTTTTCCTATCCACTCTACAGCCTGCAAAGTCAGAATCTGAGTAACCAATAATTTCAAATGAAGAGCTAAACTTAGGATACCAAATTCCTAAGTTTTGAGTTCCTAGTAGATATCTTAAAATCCTTTTCACTGCTGTCAAATGTGATTCTTTTGGATCTGATTGAAATCTAGCACATAAGCAAACACTAAACATAATATCTGGTCGGCTAGCAGTCAAGTAAAGTAAAGATCCAATTATCCCTCTAAATTTCTTTTGATCAACAGATTTTCCCTTAAGGTCTTTATCTAACTGAACTGAAGAACTCATTGGTGTACTAACAGGTTTAGCATTGTCCATTTCATATTTTTTGAGGATGTCCTTAATATATTTGGTTTGACTAAGAAAAGTACCTTCCTCAAGTTGCTTAATGCTAAACCTAGAAAGTAATTTAAATCTCCCATTAGACTCATTTCAAATTCACTACTCATTGTTTTAGAAAAATCATCACAAAGATGTTTATTTGAAGATCCAAAGATGATGTCATCCACATAAATTTGAACAATAAGTATATCCTTTCCAATTTTCCTTAAAAAGAGAGTTGTATCCACACTTCCTTTTTCAAAAGATCTTTCAAGTAGAAAGGTGCTTAACCTCTCATACCAAGCCCTAGGTGCCTGTTTCAATCCATATAATGCCTTTTTTAATTTGAAAACATGATTTGGAAATTTAGAGTTTTCAAAACCTGGAGGTTGTTCTACAAAAACATCTTCTTCAATTACTCCATTTAAAAAGGCACTTTTGACATCCATTTGAAACAATTTAAAACCTTTAAAACAGGCAAAGGCTAGTAAAACCCTAATTGCTTCAAGTCTAGCTACAGGAGCAAAAGTTTCCTCAAAATCAATTCCTTCAATTTGATTATACCCCTTAGCTACTAATCTAGCCTTATTTCTAATGACTACTCCTGAGTCATTCATTTTATTCTTGAACACCCACTTGGTTCCAACAACACTTTGATCTTTTGGCCTTGTAGTTAGTTCCCAAACTTTATTTCTTACAAATTGATTCAACTCTTCTTGCATGGCCAATATCCAAAATTCATCTGAAAGTGCTTGATCAATGTTAGTGGGTTCAACAGTTGAAATAAAGGCTGAATGATTGACTTCCTTGTTTAATCCACGCCTAGTTCTAACACCCTCACTTGGTTCACCTATGATTAATTCCTTTGGGTGGTTTTTAGAAAATCTCAAATCTCTAGGCAAAGGGTCTTCTCTTTCTAAATTTTCTTCCACATTTTCTTCCAAATTTAATCTATCAATCTTTTGGGAGTTTTCTTCAATTTCTTCTTCAACAACTTTTGGCTCTTCCATGTTTCCATTTTCATCAAAAACAACATGTGTGGTTTCTTCAATGACTAAAGTTCTTTTGTTGAATACTCTATAAGATTTTCCAACACTTGAATATCCAACAAAAATTCCTTCATCTGATTTTGGATCAAATTTTCCTAAGGCAGATTTTCCATTATTATGTATGAACACCTTGCAACCAAATACATGCAAATGAGACAAATTTGGTGTTCTTCCTTTTAGCAACTCATAGGGTGTTTTATTCAAATTTGATCTCACATTCACCCTATTCAGAACATAGCATGCAGTGCTAACCGCCTCAGCCCAAAAATATCTAGGAAGTGAGTATTCTGCTAACATTGCTCGGGCGGCTTCTATTAATGTTCTGTTCTTTCTTTCAACTACTCCATTTTGTTGAGGAGTTCTAGGTGCAGAAAAATTGTGATCAATCCCATTTTCTTTACAGAAATCTTCAAATCTTTCATTTTCAAATTCTCCTCCATGATCACTTTGTATAGAAATTATTTCACATCCTAGTTTTCTTTGTATCCAAGTTGAAAAATTTCTGAATTCCTCAAATGATTCACTCTTATGAAAAAGAAATTTAACCCAGGTGAATCTTGAAAAATCATCTACTATAACAAATCCATATACCTTTCCTCCTAGACTAACAGTGCTTACTGGTCCAAAAAGATCCATGTGTAGAATTTCTAAAGGTTTACTGGTCCTAAGATCTTTAATGGACTTAAAAGAGGACTTCACTTGTTTTCCTAATTGACATGCATCACACAAATGGTCCTTAGTAAAGTCTAGTTTAGGTATTCCTCTCACCAAATTCTTTTGGGTAATTTTTCTAAGATTTTTCATACTAGAATGACAAAGTCTCCTATGCCAAAGCCATGATTCATCAGAAACAGTTTTCAAACAAAAAGCAGTAGGAGATTGAATACAATTTAAATCTAGCATGTAAACATTGTTCACCCTTTTTCCATTTAAAACAATTTTCCCATTTAGGCTAATTATGCAGCTAGTAGGTAAAAATTTTACATTATAGCCCTTATCACATAGCTGACTTATGCTAAGCAAATTATGTTTTAAGCCTTCAACTAATAAAACATTGTCTATAAAAAAGTTTTTCAAGTTTCCAATCATACCTGATCCAACCACTTTCTTTGTTGTATTATCTCCAAGTGTAACCTTGCCTCCACTCCTGGCTTCCAGCGTTATGAATTGAGCAGTATCTCCAGTCATGTGCTTAGAACATCCGCTGTCCAGGTACCATATACTCTCACGAGGTCTTGTGTGAGAGTATCCCTGCAAAATTCTCAAATGTTAGACCTGGGAACCCAAACTAGTTTGGGTTCACCTTTATGAAATTTATAATCAGATGCATGTGTGATATGTCTAGGTTTATGCATCTTAGTTCTCCACACCAAATTAGATTTAACTTTAAAGTGCAGGTGTGAGATATATGTCCCAAAAATCCACAATTGTTACATTTAACATTAGGAAAAATATTCCTATGTTTTCTCTCATATGATTGTCTTCTAAGGGATTTCATGAATTTAGGATAATATTTAGGATTTGTAAAATCTTCAAGTTTAGGGGGGTTCCTATTATCCTCGAGAGCTCTTATAGTAAGTTTGTAAAATGAATTCATTTCCTCCAAGATTCGATTTGTATAATTACTCTATATGTCTTGTGCTCAGATTCATCCTTAAATTTCTCAAATTTTTTTCAAGTTCAGCATAGGATGATTTTAAATTCTCAAAATTTTTATTCAAGTCATCATATTCATCAAGTAGTTTCATGTGGTTGCTATCAATTAAAGCATGATCTTTCCTAAGGATTTCGTGTTCCTTATTAAGCTCTTCCAATTCTAAAACTAAACTAGCATGCATCTTTTTCGTTTTCCTATATGCATCATGCATGTGTTCAGAAACTTCAAACAATTCATTATAAGTTAAATCACATACCTCTTCTTGATCTGATTGTTCAGCTTTATCTGCCATCAAGCAAAGGTTGGTGACTTCTTCTTCTTTTTCAGTCTCAGATGAGTCTGAAGCTGAGTCCGCCCAAAAAGCCTTTTGAAACTTCTTCTTGCCCTTCTTTACCATTGGTTTCTCCTCTACCTTCTCCTTGCTAGGAGAGGCTTTGAGTTTTGGACAATCAGTCTTTATATGACCTGGTTTCCTGCATTCATAACAAATTACTTCATTAGAAACCTTGCCATTTCTATTATACTTACCTCTATTCCATTGCTGGCGTCTCTTCTGCTTCCTCTTTAAAAAGCTTTTGAATTGTCTAGTCATCAGTGCTATATCATCTTCATCCTCAGGTTGTGAGTGTTCACTTTCTGACTCTTCCACATTTAGTGCAATATTCTTGTCCTTTCTTGGTTCACCTGCATCAATCTTTCTTTGACTTACTCCTTGCTCGTAAGCAATGAGTGAACCAAGAAGATTGTCAATAGAATAAATGTTCAGATCTTTTGACTCTGTAATTGCAGTAATTTTAGCATCGTATGCAGTAGGTAAACAACGAAGAATCTTATTAACCATTTCAGCATTAGTTAATTCCCTACCAAGTGCATGCAAAGAGGTGACAATTTGAGTGAATCTTGTGTACATGTCAGATATAGATTCATTAGGTTTCATGCGAAATAGTTCGTAGTCATGTAACAAGATATTGAGCCTTGATTGCTTAACCTCATTTGTCCCTTCATAAGTAATACAAAGTCTATCCCATATGTCTTTTCCGCTTTTACAAGTGGAAACTCGCATGTAGTCTTCAGATTTTAAAGCACAAAAGAAACTATTTAAACATTTCGCATTTAATTGTGCTAAGTCACGTTCTTCTATAGTCCAATCTGCATAGGGTGTATCTACCCTAATTCCATCAACTAATCTAGTTGGTTTTGTGTAACCTTCCTGGACTAACATCCACATGCGATAATCAAGTGACTGTAAGAAAGTAGACATGCGTGTTTTCCAAAAATCAAAAGGAATATTGTCAAACAGTGGAGGTCTAGTGATAGAGTAACCCTCAGGTGTGTTTCGGTTTCCAAATGTAGCCATCTACGTTAATCAAAAAGTAGTTCAAACTTATGATTTTGAAACTACGCTCTGATACCACTTGTTGAATCTAGTAATTAGGTTGTTAAGCCTAAGTAAATGTCCCACGGCTACCAAGAGGGGGGTGAATTGGTAGTTTTAAAAATTTTAAACCCTCTTAAAATTAAAGTTGAACCGAAATGAAATTTTCTTTTAAAGTTTGTAGAAAAATATTTTTCAACCACAGAGTTGTTAAAACTAAATTTAAAATGCGGAAACGTAAAAGCAATAAAGTAAATGACACCAGATTTATAGTGGTTCGGTCTATAACCAGACCTACATCCACTCCTCAGAGGCACCCTCTGAGTATTGCACTAATACCACAAAGTGACTCTCCTTTAGCACCCACAGCAAAACGGAGAAGCCTATACAAAACCCTCTTTTCACCACTCCCCGGTGCGGCAGAGAACCGTCGTCCTTTTACACAAATCATAGTGCTGGCGAGAACCGTCGTCCTTTTACACAAACCACAGTGCTGGCAGAGAACCGTCGTTCTTTCACACTCTCCTAGTGTGGGCAGAGAACCCTACGGCTGTTCACACTCTCCTAGTGTAGGCAGAGAACCTTCTTCCTTTTACACTCTCCTAGTGTAGGCAGAGAACCCACGTCTGTTCACACTCTCCAAGTGTCGGCAGAGAACCGGACCTTTTTGAATGATCTTCTCACAAGAACCTAGAAGAAAGAAAGAAAAGAGTGAAGAAATCCAATTTCACAAGTAGAGATTCTTACCTTAGCAATCCAAGTGAAGCCTTCTTGCTCCAATGGTAGGAATCCTCCTTTGAATGCTCTCTTCCACTCTCCCCTTGACTATTCTCTCAATAGGCACGAAGTTCAAGTGACAAAAAGATTGGGTGGCAGTCTAATTTGAAGTATTTATACAAAAGACAAGAAAAACCGCCCAAAAACTGCAAGTTTTTAATTCTGTACGCAGTGGATCGTACGGTACGATCGTGGATCGTCCTGGACGATTTTACTTAAATGATCTGAAACGACCTTATTTGTATATGTGTACGAAATGACTTCGTACAGCTGATCGTCCTGTACGAACTAGGTTCGTCCAGTACGAACGGTTATTACAAGGTCGGTTCTAGAAACTGCTGAAAACTGTCCTAAGTCGGTTTATCGTTTGGACGAAAATATGTTCGTCTGGACGAAAATTTTCCAGAGAGCCGATCGTCCTGGACGATGATTTATTTCGTCTGGACGAAAATTTTCCAGAGCGCCCATCGCCGGGGACGATAATTTGGTTTCGTCTGGACGAAAATTTTCCAGAGAGCTGTTCGTCCGGTACGATATTTATTTTCGTCTGGACGAAAATTTTCCAGAGCGCCCATCGCCGGGGACGATATAAAAATTCGTCCTGGACGAATAGAACTTAGAAAAATTTTTCGAAGCAAGTTCCTATTCGTTCCAACTGCTCTATAGGAGATAACTGACAGATCGTCCAGTACGATATATATCGTCCTGTACGATCAGTATAGAATTTCAAGATCTCCTTAGTTTGTGTGTGTGAGATTTTATTCACTCAATTACAATCACTCCCTTTCAAAATTAATTCAAAGAAAAGACACTTCAAATAAACAAAATTTCTCATGTTGAATTTGATTTGAAGTTTTCGTAGTCTGGAGTCTGATTTTCCTGAAATGTTAGTACACACAAGAGCAAGTGCAAATCTTCTGAAATTGTTAGGAGATAACTATTCATTTGAACAATAATGTTTGGAATCATCAAAACTACATAAGTTGCACAAATATAAATCATTCAAATAGCAACTATTCAAACAGTATCTTTGTATACATCAATGTCAATGTCGTGTGCCACCTTCCATCTAATAAATGGCAATAATGATTTACCACCGGACTTCAAGATTTTCCATGAATTAGAGCAAGAATTTTTCAAATCTACCTTTTCAAGTAGATTTCCATATTTGGGGAAGAATACCTTGTGAAGAAATGAATCTTTCTCATATAAATATTTCCATGACAATTTGGATCTTAATGGGCCAACTTTAGTAGAACAACAGTGAAGAGCTCTACCTCCCCATTTGGTTGGTAAACACATAGTTAACCAATTAACATAGTGTATTCCATAATCTCCATTAGATTTGTTCCAAATAAAATTTCTACAAATTTTGTCCACCTCATCTAGAATACTCTTAGGCACAAGAGAGTTAGTACAATGAAAGGTGGTGAATGAAAGCAAAACTGTTTTAGCTAACAGAATTTTCCCAGCCAATGAAATCATCTTACTTCCCCATATGTTAGTCATCTTCAAAGCTTTATCAATAATAAAATGGAAATCTTGTTTAGCTAACCTTCTCAAAGTTAGAGTAACTCCAAGATAGGTTAACTGATTTATGGATTTAAAACCCAACAAACGGATGATGGTTTTCTTTCTCCTTCTTCTAACAAGTTTGCTGAAAATCATAGAAGATTTGTTAGAGTTGATAGACAAACCTGTCCAACTGCAGAAATTATCCAAGATTTTTTTTATTTGTTTGGTAGCCTTCAATGTAGCTTCTGAAAATATGATCACGTCATCAGCATATAATAAGTGAGATATGGATGGCCCATTTGAAGAAATTCGAATTCCCAATTCATCACCTTTTTGTTTGAAGGCATTAGAAAGTAATTGAGCACAAATGATGAATAGAAAAGGAGACAAGGGGCATCCTTGTCTAAAGCCACATTGACCTTCAATCCATTTAGAATAGCTACCATTTATAGAAATAGAGAATTTGGAACTTTGAATGCAATTTAAAATCAGCTTTGAGAAGAAATCTGGAAAACCGAAATATTGCAAAGCTTTTTCCAAGGTTGTCCAACCCATGGAATCATAGGCTTGTTCCATATCTATTTTGAAAACCACAAAGCCTTTTGAAGATTTAGAAATCCTTATTTTATGGATAACTTCTTGGGCAATCAATACATGATCATTAAGAGACCTTCCTTTGATAAAAGCTACTTGCTCATAAGAAATCAATTTTGAGATGTAAGGAGCCATTCTATTCATGAGGATTTTAGCCACCAATTTATAGACCAAATTACAAAGGCTAATTGGTCTATAATTAGAAGGAGATAATGGATTATTGATTTTTGGAATAAGAACAACAATTGTTTCTTTCCATTTAGGATCCATTATAGCATTTTCAAAGAATTCATTAATAGCATTCCAAAGATCAAGTTTGATAATTTCCCAATAAGCTTTAAAGAAGAAAAATGTGATGCCATCTTTACCTGGAGAGATATTGTTACCACTATTTTTGATAACAATTTCCATTTCTTCAATAAAGAAGGGTTTGTTTAAAGCATTTTTATCATCCTCATCTAGACAGCACCATGAGGAAGGCCAATCTTCCAAAATACATCTTCGGAGCTTCCATTTATCCTGAAAATGTTTTAAGAAGACATTTTGAATAAGCTTTTGTTCTTCTACTACTTCACCAACATCATTTTTAATCTTGGAAATGAAGTTAGAATTCCTTCTTGAAGAAGCAAATGATTGAAAGAATTTAGAGTTTTGGTCTCCTTCCACCATCCATTTCACCTTTGCTCTTTGTTTCCACCAAGTATCAAGTTTGGCAAGAGTTGAGTTGAATTCTCCCACTATTGCTTTAAGCTTCCAGCTTTCCTCAATCGAAAGACATCCTTCAATAGCCTCTTTCTTTTGAAGATTTTCAATTTGAAATAAAAGATCATTCTTAAGAAAAAGTAAATTCTGCATTTTTGATTTGCTCCAATAGAAAAGGGATTTGAGAGAATCTTTCATTTTACTATTCAGTATGTTGGCAGCGTTCCCTCTATACTTCTTTTTCCATACTTTGTTAACCACAGCCATAGAAGCTTTGTTTTGAGCCCAAACATCAATGCTCCCTCTATTCAGATTTATCAATATATGTCTTAAAATCAAATTCAAGTGAGATGTAGGATGTTTTTAATGAATAATGTTCAATAACCAGTTCAGAGTGTTTTTTATTCAATTCATCAAACTCATCAAGCAAGGACATGTGATTGCTATCAATTTGGAGGTGATCTTTACTTAAAATTTATGCTCTTTTTGTAAATTCAAAAACTCCAATTTCAAACTATCATGAATTTTCTTAAGTTTTCTATATGATGCATGAATTTTCTCACAAATTTCAAGTAATTATTCATAGGTTGGTTGACATATCTCTTCTTGGTCAGATTGTTCAAGATGTTCATCAGCCATCAAGCACAAGTTTGTGGTCTCTTCCTCTTCCTCAGTCTCAGAGGAGCCAGATGCAGATTCCGCCTAGAACGCCTTTTGGACTTACTTCTTATCCTTCTTGAACTTGGGTTTCTCCTCACTCTTTTCTTTTCTAGTGATCCTTAAGTGTAGGACAATTAGCTTTGACATGCCCAGGCTTCCTGCATTCAACAAAAATAACATCAGAAAAATCTTTAAAAGTTTTGCTATCCTTACCTCTTTTCCAACTCTGATGATGCTTGTGATTTTTCCTTAGAAAGTTTTTGAACTTCCTAGTGATGAAGGCAACTTCATCGCTTTCAAACCCTAAAGAATTTGTATTTGTTTCATTAGCCTTTAGTGCTATAGTTTTTTCCTTCTTTTTCTCACCTGCATACAGATTTCTTTGGTTCACTCCTTACTCGTATGCAATGACTGATCCAAGTAAGTTATCAATCAAATAACTATTCAAATCTTTAGATTCAGTAATTACATTAATCTTAGCATCAAAGAAAGAAGGCAAATATCTAAAAACTTTATTAACCTTTTCAAAATTTGTGAGTTCTCTTTCTAAAGCATGCAATGATGTAACAATTTTAGTAAATCTCATATACATATAAGAAATTTATTCATGAGGTTTTATACAAAAAAGTTCATAATCATGCAAAAGTATATTCAATTAAGATTGCTTAACTTAATTAGTTTCTTCAAAAATAACACACAATTTATCCAAAATTTCTTTACCAGTTGTGCAAGTTGAAACACGCATGTAATCTTTAGATTTTAAAACACAGAAAAAATAGTTCAAACATTTTCCATTAAGTTGTGCTAAATCCATATCATCAAGAGTCCATTCTGTAAAAGGAAGTGAAATAGTAACACCATTAAGTTTACTAGACGGAGGTGTATAACCATCCTTAACGAGCATCCACATGTGATAGTTAATTGATTATAAAAAAGTTGACATATGAGTTTTCCAAAAATCAAAATGAATATTGTTAAACAAAGGTGGTCTGGTAATGGAATATCCTTCCACATTATTACGATTACCAGAGTTAACCAAAGATCAAAATTTAAAAAGTTTTCAAACATTGTTTTTATAAATCCTTCTCTAATACCACTTGAAAGTTCATTAGGGATGTTAAGCCCTTATGAATAAGCCCAAGGCTAACCAAGAGGGAGGGTAAATTGGTATTTTAAAAATTATTTCAATCAAAACACAATCACTGAAATCAAACCAAAATCACCACAATGATAATCAAAGTTCAGAAGAATAAATGTAGGAAGCAGTAGTAAAAGGACACAAAAATTTATAGTGGTTCGATCAACTCTACCTACGTCTACTCTCCAGAGGCACCCTCTGGGTATTGTACTAAACACAGTAACTCTCCTTTTTCTCCCTAAGCAAGACAGAGAAGCCCTCACAAAAACTCCTTTTCGCCAACCCCAGTGAGGAAGAGAACCCAACTCCTTTTTATCTTCATCTTGAAGCAGGCAAAGAACCTTGATCGTTTGCTGAAAAAGACCTCTCTAAACCCTCCAAGAACTAGAGACTATAGTGGAAGAATAAGAAGTGGAATAATGTTTAAAACAACCCTTGTGAAACTCCCTCACAAGCTCCCCCTCACAAAATCTTTTCTCTCTCTCCATCTCTCTCCCTCTCCACAGGATTTCTAGGTAAAGACAGCAACAAAAGACCACTTCTAAGGTAGTGTAAGATATCTTAAATAGAAGAGCTTTAAAATAGCTCTTATTTTATACAAACCAACTTTATCGTCCAGGCTGATAAGGGTATCAGCCTGACCGATCAGTGTAAACTTTGCTCAATCAGCCCGATCAATTTGGGATGATTAGATAATTTATGGTCACATCTTCCAGACTGATATGATATCATCTTGGACGATTAGTTCAAATTCAAGGAAAATCATCCTGAACATCACCATGAATAGAAGCTGGCCAATATCAATCATCCACGACATCATCCAAGCTGATCCCACGTTCGGCCTAGCCGATATAATCGTGCAATAACCTTAATTGCTTTCCTAAATCACCTGGTCAATTTAGGCATAATTATGCTACATTGTCTAGGCCATTGTTTTAGAAGATGTCCAAAAATAACTAATGCCTAATTAGATCTAGCGGCTGATTCTTTCTGATTTGAACCTATCAGCCCAGCCAATAGAATATCGTCCCGGCCAATTGAATATCATCCTGGCCAATCAGCTTAATGATGGCTTCCTTAACCATGATGCCCTAATTAGGGTTTATATTTTTGAACTAATCGTCCAGGCCGATATAAATATCATCACGAATGATGTTACCAAAAATAGTAAACTCTAAGAAATTGTCAAAAATTCTCTCAAGGTGTGTGTGTGCTAGGTTACTTTGCATTTGAAGCCACACCTTTTACAATAGACTCAAGAAAGGGAAAAATGTACAAAGTAACTCACACATAGTCTACCCAATCTTGAGCTATTTCTAATTATCGTCTAATCTTGTGGACCTGAAATGTTAGTAGGTAAGGCATTCATAGTAAAACAAGAGTGTTTGCTATCATCAAAATCATAATCCATGAAAATAGATTCGCAACATGAAATATGTGTGTTGATTAGAGAGAACTTCAAAAAAATAAAATATTCAAGATAAATTTAGAATTATAACATAAAATAAAATGAATAAAAAAAATAAATAAATAAGCCTAAAGAAAAAACTAAAAATAAATTAAAATACAACGAACAAAATATGTATACACAAAGAAATAAACACGGAAACAGGTGTTTAAACATAATCTTGCTCCTTAACAGATGATTTAGAAGCAATGTCTCCCTAGGAGATTTTTTGCTTTTTAATATTTTCCCTTTTTAAAATTTGCTTAACTTTACCTTTTTCTTTTGTAGGAAGAGTTTTCAAATTATGGCATTGATTATTCATATGTCCAGGCTTCCTACATCCAAAGCAAACAATTTCAGAAGAAATATCAACATTCTTACCATTTTTATCTTTATTCCACTTTTGTTGAAGATTATGATTTGGCGTGCTTTTTAATTTGCTTGATAAGTAATAGCTTTTGTCATCAACTAAGCCATTTTTCTTCATATTTTTAGCATTTAGCACTATCATCTCACCTGCATCTAAAAGTCTTTGGCCCACACTTTGCTCGTAGGCAATGAGTGAGCAAATCAAATTTTTAATAGAATATTCATTCAAATTTTTTAATTTACAAATAGCAACAACTTTAGAATTAAACTTAACAAGTAGACAACATAGAATTATATTGACTTTTTCAATGTTTGAAAATTCTTTACCTAAAGCATATAATGATGTCATAATTTGAATAAACCTAGTATATATATCTAAGATCATCTCATAAGGTTTCATGCAAAATTGTTCATAATCTTGTATTAAAGTATTCAACCTGGATTGCTTTATTTCACTAGTACCTTCATATATAGTGTGTAATTTATCCCAAATTTCCTTGTTAGTGGTACACGTGGATACAAACATACAATCTTTAGAATTTGAGGCACAGGAAGAATAGTTTACTGATTTAGCATTAAATTGAGCATTGATTTGTTCTTCCCTACTTCATTGATTAAAAGGAATACTAGTTTTATTTCCATCTTTAACATGTGATGGTACATAATAATTAGTTAAAATCATTTGCCACATTCGGTAATCAATTGATTGCAAGAAAGTAGACATGCAAATTTTCCAAAAATTAATAATAATATTTTTAAATAAAGGTGGTTGGGTGATTGAATTTCCTTCTGCAATATTATGATTAAAAAAATTAGCAATAGATCAAAATTCAAAAGTTTTACAAAACTAGAATTTATGAATCCCGCTCTGATAACACTTGAAAGTGCTCTAATGGTACTAGAAAGTTTGTTAGGGATGCTAAGCCCTTATGAACTTATCCCAAGGTTAACCAAGAGGGGGGTGAATTGGATATTAAAACTTTTTTAACTAAAAACACAATCACATTCAAAACCAAGATTCACCACCAAAATCAAAGTGTGGAAGCTAAATGCGGAATAAATAAAAAAGAAAAAACACACTAAATTTATAGTGGTTCGGTCAAACCTTGACCTACGTCCACTCCTCGGAGGTACCCTCCGAGTATTGCACTTACCACAATGTCTCTCCTTTAGCCCCCACAGCTAGGTAGAGAAGCCCTTAAAAAAGCACTTCCACCTTACCCAGTGCGGCAAAGTAGCCGAACACTTTGACTCTAAAGAGATCTTCTTCTTTCCAAAACTTCTCTCAAGATGAGCCTTAAATCAAATGGTACTAAGGTTCAAGCTTGCTGGAGCAATCGTGTGGAACCCCCTCCACACTCCCTTAAAACCCTTTCCAAGGATCTTCTCCCTCTCTCAAACTTCACCCTTTCCTCTCTCCCTTTCAATCTCTCTCTTGAAGTTTCCTCTAGAAGAACGAATCTTCAATGGTTGCCAAAGACACATACTAAGTACCTTTTCAAAGATTAAATAGAAGAGCTCTAAATAAGCTCATTAATTGCAACTTACTAACTATATCATCTAGGGCGATATGAATAACATCCTGTACAATCAGTGTAAATTAAGCTCAATTAGCCAGGATGATTTGGGATAATCAAAAGGTTTTTATTCATGTCATTCAGGCCAATAGTATATCATCCTATACAATTAGTTTAAATTAACACATATTGCCCAATGTATCGCCCTGAATAGAAGCTGACTGATATGTGATCATCTAGGAATAACTAAGGTTTTTAAACTGATCGTACGGACCAATTTTGCGATTATCTTGGATGATGTAATCATATCAATCAAGCCTTAATTATTTTCCTTAATTATCATATTAATTTAGGCATAATAGTGTTACATCGTCCATGACGATGTCCTGGATGATGTCCAAAAATAAATAATACCTAAATAAATTTGGCAGCTGATTCTTTCTTATTTGAGCCTATCATCTTAGCCGGTATAAATATCATCTAGGAAGATAAGCTTAAAGACGACTGCCTTAACCACGATGTTCTAATTAGAGTTTCTATTTTTAGCTGATCATACAGGCCGATGTTTGGATTATCCTAGACAATGTGAGCAAAAATAAAGAACTCTAAAATATAAATAAGTGAGCATGGTTACAAGTAATCAAACACCATTACAAACCAAAAAATACATTAATGAAAATTATAAATAGAACAAGTTCTGCCAAAACTTGAGCCTTGTAAGGTGCACTGTAATCCTAAAATGTTAGTAAACATAGAAACAAAAATATATTACAAATATTGGTAGACAACAGAAAATGAGCCACAATATTTATTATTATCAAAAGCATAAACTCATAGGCTCGAGTTTCAACACACTAGTGATAGAGCACACCATCTATGGTACCATCCTAGTTTTAAATTTTAAAACCTGATCTTCTATGAGAAGCAATGCTTCCTTCTCAATAGATCATCCAATTTTCTCTTTCTTAAGGATATATGTGAGTCATCATGCTTTCTCTCTTTAGGAATAGATCTTCTAGTAATGGAGCACGCCTTCTTTGGCACCATCCTAAATTCAAACTATAGACCTGATCCTCTATGGGAAGCATTACTTCCTTCCCATATGATCATACAATTTTCTTTTCCTTAATGACAGATATGAGTCATCATGCTTTCTCTCTTTAGGTTTAGATCTTCTAGTGATCGAGCACGTCGTCTGTGGCACCATCCTAGTTTTAAACTCCAGATCTAATCTTTTATGGGAAACAATGCTACCTTCCCACTCGATCATCCAATTTTCTCTTCTCCTTAAGGTTAAATGTGAGTAATCATGCTTTCTTGCCTTAGTATTAAAAGACCCACTAGTGGTAGAGTACATCCCTCATGGAACTACCCTAGTATCAATTCAAATTTGATCCTTTATAGTTAGGAATTCTTCCTTCCTATACGATCATTCTAACCTTCTATTCCTTAGGGATTAGGTACTCCATTACCTTAGGATTAGACTCACTAGTGGTAAAGTACACCCCTTTTGGCATTACCCTAGTATTAATTCAAATTTTATCCTCTATAGTTAGGAGTTCTTCCTTCCTATACGATCATTTCAACCTTCTCTTCCTTAGGGATTAGTACTCCCTTCCCTTAGGATTAGACACACTAGTGGTAGAGTACGCCCCTCATGGAACTACCCTAGTTTCAATTTAAATTTTATCCTCTATAGTTTGGAGTAATTTCTTTTAATATGATCATTTCTGCCTCCTCTTTCTTAGGGTTTAGGTACTCCCTTTCCTTAGGATTAGACCTACTAGTGGTAGAGTAGGCCCCTCGTGGCACCACCCTAATATCAAATTCAAATTTTGTTACTCTATAATTAGGAATTATTCCTTTCTATATGATCACTAAAGTATGCTCTTTCTTAGGGTTAGGTTCTTTCCTCCCTTAAGATTAGACTCACTAGTGGTAGAGTATGCCATTTGTAGCACTTCCCTAGTATTAAATTCAATATTCAAACCTCTAGGGTTAGGCTTTCCCTTCCCATAGAATCAAATTTTAAACTTAAACCTCTAGGGTTAGGCTTTCCTTCCTTTTGAATCAAAACTCATGCTTGATCCCCTATAGTTAGGAATTCTTCCTTCCTATACATCACCCAAGTTTTCTTTTCCCCATGGATAAACCTTTCATTCCATTAGGATTAAAACACCAGACTTGACCTTTGAATTTGTTCAACGCCAATATATGCAACAGAACTTTATTTTATTATACATTTTTGGGGTCCATTTGTTGACATAATTTTGAATGAGTTCTCTAGGGTCCCACATAGACTCTTTATTAATCCTAAACCCATATTAATTTAATCTCCAAATCAATCTAGACTCTAGGATCCTCCCAAAATTTTGACCTTAGGATCCATTTCGGTCCTAGGATCCTTCTACACTTCAAATCTTAGGATCTATTCTAGAACCTAGGATCCTTCTAGACTCCAGACCCTAAGATCCACTCTAGACCCTAGGATTCTTCCATATTAATCTAGATACTTCGACTTCCTAGAATCTAGAACCCTTTTAGACTTTAAACCCTAGGATCTACCTAGACCTTGGACCAATCTTAACCCTAAGATTAATTCGGATCCTTAGTTAATCTTGATTCAAATCAATCAAGACCTTCAATCAATTCAAATATTAAACCAATCTATACAACAGTTCAAATTTTAATCCAGACTATTAATTTAAACCTCAATCTATTCAAATTTCATATCTATATTGAGTTTAAATTAATTCTTACTTCAAATATATCTAAATTTTAAACATGTCTAGATTCCTAGGCAATCTAATCTCTAGCTCAAACTCTAGTTGATCCAGCCTTTTATCAAACTTCCATCCTATCCTCTTATGATCTTCCAAAATGATCATAAATGATTTGGATAATTCTAATCTTGTGATTGAAACTCAAAACCCAATTCAAATCTAGAATTTCAAACCAAAATTCTAGCGTAAAAGGCTGTTTTGAAAACCATTTTTATTGAATTTTAAAACACTTCAAAACTCAATTAAATTACCTCAAATTTAGAGAATATTAATTTTATATTAATAGGGCATGTACCTAGAGGCAACCCTCCAAATTTGAACTCATTCTGAGGTCTCTAACCTCATAAATTGAATTGAAATTCAAAGGTTATAAAACTTTCAAATATTTACATCATATGCCACTGAACCTACCACCTAGTAGATCTTGACCTTGGAGCTTTCTCCAAAGCCTCCAACTAATTTTAGACCTTTTATTCTGACTCATTGAGCATTAAAATGCAATTTTGTGGACCCATTTTAACCCTTAGTTGACCAGCGATAAAAATGACCAAAATGCCCCTTAAGGGAAATTTTGATGTTTTCTCCAAACTTCAACTTGGCCTTTTCAAATCAAATCTCAAAATCTCTTACAAAGCATCCTAATCACCATTAGAAGTGCAATCGACCCATCCTAAGACCCTAGTCGAGCCAGGTTAACCAAGTCAACCTATGTTCACCAAAGTACCCCTTAAAGATTTAAATGGGTTATTCCAACCCATTTGATCAAATCAAATCCCTTAAGCTTTCAAACCCATCGCAAATTTTGAGTCAAATCTATTCAAACTTATTTGAAGGCAAGCCATCTTGATTTGACATGGTCAAACATTGACCTTTGATCAAAGCCATGTATTTAATACACCTTTCCACTCAAATGGTAAGCCTCATTGATTTGAGAACCTTTGAATCCACTTCATTTAACATCTTAAATTTCCCTTGGTATGACATGAATCAATCCATGGTCATTTTGACCAAGTCAATACCTTTAGACTTAGTCAAACTAGCTTAAACTCCCTCCCTTGCCTTCAATCCTCATTCATAGGCATCAAACCCTCTTCAACATATCATTCTAGAAGCTCAAACACTCCCCATATCACCTCACCATCTCATGTGGCATGTTGACTAGTCAAATGGTTAATAAGGGAATTTGGAGTGGTCAAAGTTTGTCAAACATTCAACCTATAGGATTTTCATCAACACATGTCCCCCTGATGCATTTGGAAGGCTAGGAGAGATTCTTGGCAGCACCCTAGATCTCCTCTATCTCTTGATTAGGATAGTAATCATTAGGAAGAGTGGAATAACCTCACTCTTCACTCAAATCCTTGGAATATTCTCCAACCATCCAAAATGATCAATTCCAGCTACATTTATCCTCTCCCAGCCATCCCTCAGCTCCTCCATCTATAAATAAACTCCCCCAGCCATTGAAATGGTGGTTGATAGTGTTGAGAGCCCAAATTAAGAAGAGAGAGAGAGAGAAAGAGGAGAGAGGCTAATTGCTGTAGCATAATTTGATCCAGTCATTACTGGGTTTTGGATTCTTGAAGGAAGTTGTAGAGGAATACAAAAACTTACCAACAAGCATAAGATCATCCAAATCCACCCACCGGATTATAAGATATCCTAACTTTTCTCTAAAATTTTAATTTGAAATTGCAGCAAATCTACAACACATGAAGCCTCTAACCTTCAGGTGTTGGAAGATTAAGTTCCCATAAAGATATGTTTCAAATTTCAACCAATTTAGATAAGTATTTTAAAAGTTGTGGTTAATGGAAGTTTCAGTTCAATTTTTGAAATGCTGAATTTGGCTCAATCAGAGCTATCTGATCGTGCCCTATACACGATCGAACATCTTAGGAAGTGCCAGAAAGCATGTCTTGTCTGATAATTTAAATAGTAGATCTAGTCTCAGGCCACGAGCTATGACATGGCGAGATGTGCTATTGAATTTTAGTCAAATTGAATTAAAAACTCAAATTAAATTGACAGAACATCCAAAATTCATAAAAAAACTATTTCTTCATGAAATTTTAGGTTCTTTGGTTTGTTAGAAAGGTCTTAAGCCCTACTATTTATTAAAATTAAAATTCAATTGTTTTGATAACTGGATTATGAGTTATTTTAGATTATTTCAAATTCAATTTTAGCAATTTTCTCATAATCCTATGATCAATTTGAGCCCAAATTTTGGTGATATATTTTTCAACATCTTAGGCAACACCTATAAAATTCTTAGGATTAGATGCTCAAAGGAATTTTGTCATGTGAATTTTCATTGTAATAGGTCTATTTTGGATCCAAAATTTTGAAAATTCATAACTCTTCAAATTCTTACAATTAGGTTGCATAATTACTGCGGTGTGCTTGGATATGTTTAAGGGTTAGATGACAAACATTTCAAACCTATTTTAACAATAGAGACACCATTAAGGACAATAATTAAGGACATTTTTAGAAAACTTAAAAAATTCTATAAATTAGGATATATTTATCATTTTGACACAAAACTCTAAACACTTAAACTTAGTGACCCATACACCCCTTAAATTGATTCTCACTAGTTTTAAAATTCATTAAGTCCCTTAATTGACTTTCTGAAGATTAAACCCATAATTAAAGATTAAAACTTTTAAAATTATAATAAATCAATTTTAGATCCTAAAAATACACATAATACCTCAAACTGACCAAAATTCATACCTTAGTTAATGAAACAAAAATACCTTTTATTTGATAACAAACCTGAACTTAAGTTAATTTTAAGTGAAATTTAATATTTAATTAATTTAATTAATTAAAAAATAATTAAAAATATTATAAAATTCCTAAACACTTAGAAATCTTTCCTTAGGTCATTCCTGACCTTTGGAGTTTATTTGAAGTAGTTTCGAGTTCATTTGGAGCAAAATCATTAAAGCCCCATTAATTAAACCAATTTAAAAAATTCAATAATTGTCAAACTTTTAAAACTCATAACTAATTCCAGAAAATTCCAAATTGAATAAACTTAATGGCACTCAACTCAAAATAAAATCTATTATTTATCTTAAACATCAAATCTTCAAAAAATAAGTCAAAGTCAAAAAGTTAATAAACCAGGAAAACTTAAGTCAAAATCATGTGAAATCCTCAAACCTTCATAATAAATGTAGAAAAATCTAAATCCAACAAACTTAGTGTATGAAAACTCATCTTAAGGTCTAGTATTTTATAAAAATACTAACTTTCTAAATATCACTCTTAATTAAAGAACCAAAACTTGAATCTAGAAAATTCTTAAAACTCAAAAATTATTTTAAAATTTTAGAAATCTTTAATCAACCTTATAACCAGCAATAAAAAAAATTTTAATTAAAATTCATTAACTTTTAAACATTAATCAAATCAAAACACTTAATCATACTGGTTACCACTAGGTAACTCAGGCCTACCAGCCTATTAGCTTGGCCCAAAGGAAGGCAAAATAAACTTCACAGCCTCAGTGAGCAATAAAGGTGGTAATCAATAACACTTTAAAATATACTTTTAAATCAATTTTAAACCATTAATACTTAAATTCAAACTTTAATTCCATAAGCCTTTCAACCAACCAAAACCTTAAGAAACTTCAACCAATTGCCCTATATAGGATATATAAAACCCACACAACTTACCTCACACACTTTAGATGGTTTGCTAAAACAACCAACTCTAGTGCTAGGTTAGGCCGGTTTTTTTTTTTTTTTTTTGTGCCTAATTTTTTGTGATTTGCACTGCATTTTGGTTGCTAGTTTAGAATTGATTGATTGTTTATTTATTTACTAAACTCTCTATTATGATTGATTGAAAATTTAAATTTTAAATATATCAACTGTTTGGGATATTTTAACTATTGATTATTAGGATAACCCTATAGATGTCAAATTTAGATATTTTATTTTTCAAATATAATTTAATTTCAAGCATTGAGTTGTACTTTTAAGTGCCTTGAGAATGAGATGTTAAAATATCTAATTTGGAATCTAAAGAGGAAGGTACATCCCTAAGGAGAGAGTCTCTCTCTATTTGGAGCCCCAAATTTAAATGACTTTGAAAATATCAAAAGAGGAAAGATAAAACCCCATCCAAGGGAGAGTTTCTTTTCATTTACATATCCAGAGTCCACAATCCAAGGATTTGCAAAAGGACGAAGAATTGAAGATTGAGAAGAATCCCAAATCTCAAAGTCAGTTGAGTCTAAGGAGTAGAATTTGAGTTGTTGTTTGTGGTGCCCGACCATTTTTCTTTTTTGTAGACCCTAGTTTGTATTATTAAGTGGCACTTACCACATCTATATTCAATTTGAGCATTTAATTTGATTGATTTATTTAATTTATTATATAGTAGAATTACATGTTTTTCTAGTCTTTCTACTTGCACGTCATATTTGTTTTAGCCTTGAATCCAATCATAGGATCACAAGGACTCGTTTCAAATAATTTCTACTTAAATAAAATTAAAACTTTTATGATAACATATCAACTCTAACAAATTTAAGAAGTTAGCCCAAGACCATCGGGAGTTAGCATGCATAATTGTTGCATCTTCTTTCCTTTTACTAGGTACCTCGCCGCATATGAGTTTTGGTAGACCACTTGGCCTATGAGGGTGTAGATCTATCAAGGATAATCTATGCATCTTTAGGATAAAATATTTTTTAAGCATTTTTAAAACTTCTTCATTTCAAATTTAAATCATTTAATTGAGTCGATATGCATGCATTGCATTAGTAACAAATTTAAAAATCTCAAAATCTTTAATTACATTTATTTAAGCATCAACACGCAACATATGTCAAAGGGACAATTAGAATCTGCTCTATATGTCAGCCCCAACTACTCAAACTTAATCTAATTAACATCCATACTACTCTTACATAAAAGATCACACTCATTATTTTAAAGCGCCTAGGTGGTTTTGTTGGTTCCCCAATCCAAGTCGGGATTGTTGCAAATCTATTTTAATGGCTTATGTTTTGATGATTGACAAACACTATTTTTCTTGGACTGCTTGTTGCTTCTAACATTTCAGGAATCGAAGATCGGACGAACAAGAGAAGCCATTTCAGGATTGCGTAGGTTTAGGGTTGAGTCAGTCTGTACTTTTATTTTTCACTTTTTGAGTCTACTTGTAATGGTCAAAGAGATTGATGCTAAGAAACCCTTCACACACACACTTGAGAGACTTAGAATTTATGTTTTTGCCCACATCGGCCAGGCCGATATTCATATCATCCTGGACGATCAGCTTAAAAAAGAAAGTCTAAATAAGGATTCTTAATTAAGGCAGCCGACATTAACAAATCAGCCTGGACAATACGTGTATCGGCCAAGATGATAACCTCAAAACAGAAAGAAGTTGCCGCCATAGACAATTAAGGTATACTGTATTTTTAAATTATCGGCCAGGACGATCCTAGGATCGGCCTGGACGATATTCACAAATTATGCCATAATTGTTCAGGAAATCAAGGGAGTAATTAAGGATGATTGATACGATCATATCGTCCTGGACGATCGCAGGATTGGCCAGGACAATCACGTCAAAAACCTTAAGTTACTTCAGGACGATGAGTATCGGCCACCTCGTATCCAGGGCTATTGTCAGGACGATTTTCCTCTAATTTGAACTGGTCGGCCAGGACGATCGTGAGATCGGCCTGGATGATCAAGTCAATTTTTAATCGTACTACTTTGCATCCAGGGCGATGCTCTGGCCGATCTTCATTGATCTGTACTGATCGGCCAGGACGATGTCCATATCGGCCTGGGCGATATAGTCGGTAACTTACAATTAATGAGCTCCTTTGAAGCTCTTCTATTTAAGAGCTCTTGTTCAACGTTTTTAAAAACCTTTGGCTGCTGCCTTGACCTGAGAAGACCTTGAGGAGAGAAAGAGAGAGAGGGAGAGAGAGAGAGGATCTTGTGAGGGGGAGCTTGTGAGGGGATTCACAAGGGTTGCTTCAAGGATCTCTCTGCTTGTTCTTCGTCTAGAGTTTCTCTTCCGTGGAAGGGTCGGTAGAGGTAAGGATTTTGCTTTTGGTTGTGGTTCTCTGCCAGCTTCAAGAGGAAGCAAAAGGAGGTAGGTTCTCTGCCTTGCCGGGTGTGGCAAAAAGGAGGTTCTTGTGAGGGCTTCTCCGCCTAGCCGTGGGGGTAAAGGAGAGTCACGTTTTGTAGTGCAATACTTGGAGGGTACCTCCAAGGAGTAGACGTAGGTCGAGTTGACTGAACCACTACAAATTTCTGTGTTCTTATTTTTGCTTCCGCACTTTTATTTCTGCATCGTTGTTTTACTGTTGTGATTTTGGTTTGTGATTTTTATTCTTTGAGAAAAGAAAATTTTAATTACCAATTCACCCCCTCTTAGTTAGCTTGGGCCAGTTCTATAGGGCTTAACATCCCTAACAAACTTTCAAGTGGTATCAGAGCGGGATTCGAAAATTTTAAGTTTGAAAACTTTTTGAATTTTATCCATGGCTAACCTTGGGAATCGTAACACTATGAAAGGGTATTCCATTACCTGACCTCCCCTGTTCGATAACCTACCTTTTGATTTTTAGAAAACTCGCATGTCAACGTTTTTACAATGTACTTATTATCGCATGTGGATGCTTATTTAAGAAGGTTATTCTCCACCTTCTCATGAAATTAAAGGTGTTAAAACTGAAATTGCTTTTACTGAATGGACTTTTATTGAACGAGTTTTAACTCAATTAAAGGCGAAATGTTTGAACTGTTTTTTTTTTTTTTTGTGCTTTGAAATCTGAGGATTACATGCGTGTTTCAACTTGCAAAACTGGTTAAGAAATTTGGGATAAATTGTGCGTCACTTATGAAGGTACTAATGAAGTTAAACAATCCCGTTTGAATTTTCTCTTGCATGACTACGAACGTTTTTGTATGAAACCTCATGAATCGATTTCTGACATGTACACTAGGTTTACTCAGATAGTTACTTCATTGCATGCACTAGGAAAGGAACTTTCGAATTATGAAAAAGTTAACATGATTTTGAGATACTTGCCTTCGTCTTATGATGCAAAAATTACTGCCATCACTGAATCTAAAGATTTGAACACCTATTCTATTGATAACTTACTTGGCTCACTCATTGCTTACGAGCAAGGGGTGAATCAAAGAAATCTTGATGCAGGTGAGAAGAAAGAGGAGAAAATAATTGCATTGAAGGCACACAAATCAGATTCTGAATCTTTTGGGTCTGAAAGCGATGAAATTGCCTTCATCACAAGGAAATTCAAAAGCTTTCTAAGGAAGAAACAAAAGCATCATCAAAGTTGGAGAAAAGGTAAGGATCATAAACATATTAAAGGATCTTCTGATGTTGTTTATTTTGAATGCAAAAAGCTTGGGCATGTGAAAACTGATTGCCCTATGCTTAGAGATCAATCAAGCAAAGGAAAAGGTGAGGAGAAAGCTAAGTCTAGGAAGGACAAGAAGAAAAACCAAAGGAGCTTTTGGGCAGAATCTGGTACTGACTCCTCTGAGACTGAACCAGAGGAAGAAACTTCAAACTTGTGTTTCATGGGAAAAGATCAAAGTGATCAAGAAGAGGTATGTGAACTTTCCTACGATCAACTTCTTGAAGTTTCAGAAAAAATTCATGCATCATATAGGAAATTAAAGAAAACTCATGCTAGCTTGAAATTAGAATTCGTAAATCTACAAAAAGAGCATGAAATTTTGATTAAAGACCATCAAACAATTGATTCAAATCACATGGCTTTACTTGCTGAATTTGATGAGTTAAATAAAAATCATGGTGAGTTAGTTGAAGAGCATGATGCATTGAAAATATCACACACATCACTTGAATCTGATTTTAAGAAGTCAAAGGAGATAGAGAAAAATTTGAGGATTGAAAATGAAGTTTTAAAAAGTACAAATTTGAAGTTTCAAAATGATTTAGAAGCATATAAGAAAACTAGGATGACTGCTACTTTTAATTAATTGCCAAAACCTAGGAAGAGGCATTATAACTCAAATCACTTAAGAAATCCCTTTCCTGGAGTTAGATGTTTTTCATGTGGCATGCTATGACACATCTCACACACTTACACGATTCACCATAGTACACATTGGGTGTGGAGACCTAAGGTACATGATCCACAATATATCACACATGCATTGCATTCTTCTCTTCATAAGAAGGAACCCAAACCTGCTTGGATTCCTAAATCTAACATTTGATAATTTTGCAGGAAGGCTCTCACAAAAGACCTTGTGAGAGTATGTGGTACCTGGACAGTGGATGCTCTTGACATATGACTGGTGATGCTAGCCAGTTTTTTGTACTAGAGTCTAGGACTGGAGGCAAGGTTACTCGTGGAGACAACACCACCAGGAAGGTGGTAGGAGCAGGTATAATTGGTAATTCCAAGAACCTTATGATTGAAAATTTTTTTGCTTGTAGATGGATTGAAGCACAACTTGCTCAGCATCAGTCAATTCTGTGACAAAGGTTTCATCGTGCAATTCTTTGCGGATTCATGCATTGTAAGTTTAAGTAACAACACTATTTTGTAGGGAAAGAGGATCAACAATGTCTACATGCTTGATTTAAATAACATTGAATGTGTTGCTTTTTTTTGCTTAAAAAATGTGATTGATGATTCATGGTTGTGGCACAGGAGGCTTTGTCATGCTAGTATGTAAACTCTTAGGAAAGTGACCCAAAAGGACCTAGTTAGAGGTGTCCCCAAACTTAAGTTTACAAAAAACCACCTTTGTGATGCCTGTCAACTAGGAAAGCAAGTCCACTCCTCTTTTCACCCCATTAAGGACATTAGCACCTCTAGACCTTTAGAAGTCCTTCACATGGATTTGTTTGGACCCATTAGCACTGCTAGTTTGGGAGGGAAAGTCTATGGTTTTGTGATTGTTGATGACTACTCGAGGTTCACTTGGACTAGATTTCTTTCACATAAAAATGAGTCTTTTGAGGAGTTTAAAACTTTTTCTACTTGGATTCAGAAGAAGCTAGGTTGTGAGATTTTGACCATCCATAGTGATCATGGGGGAGAGTTTGAAAATGAAAGATTTGGAGATTTTTGTGAGGACAAGGGGATTAGCCACAATTTTTCAGCCCCTAGGACCCCTCAGCAGAATGGGGTAGTTGAAAGGAAGAACCGGACCTTGGTGGAAGCCGCTAGAGCCATGCTTGCTGAGTATTCATTTCCAAAATACTTTTGGGCTGAAGCGGTTAACACAACTTGTTATGTGTTGAATAGGGTGAATGTTAGAGCCAAATTAGAGAAGACTCCCTATGAGATCCTTAAGGGTAGGACACCCAATCTTTCCCACCTTCATGTCTTTGGTTGTAAGGTTTTCATTCACAACAATGGGAAGTCTCACTTGGGAAAATTTGATCCTAAATCTGATGAAGGAGTATTTTTGGGATACTCTAGTGTTGGGAAGTCTTTTAGGGTGTTTAACAAAAGAACTTTGATGGTGGAAGAAACAACCCATATAGTTTTTGATGAATCTGATCCTAAGAAACATGAAATAGAAGATGATGATGTTGGAGAGATTACAAGTGGGTTAGAAAATTTGGGGAAGAAGAGTGAGCACCTAAGTAATAGAGGAGTAGAAGGAGTCACCCAAGGAGTAGAAAATTTTGATGAAAGGGAAGAAACTTCACACACTTTGCCTAGAGATTGGAGATACTCTACTAGTCACCCCAAGGATTTGATCTTAGGAGACCCTTCTAGTGGAGTTAAGACTAGACATGGACTTAGGAAGGAGGTGAACCACTCTGCCTTTATTTCTATGACTGAACCCACCACCATTAACCAAGCCCTTTCTGATGAGTTTTGGATTTTAGCAATACAAGAAGAGTTGAATCAATTTGTTAGGAATGATGTTTGGGAACTTGTGAAAAGACCTACAGGATAAAGTGTAGTTGGAACAAAGTGGGTCTTTAAGAACAAAGTGAATGATTCAGGAGTGGTGATAATGAATAAAGCAAGATTAGTGGCTAAGGGGTACAATCAAATAGAAGGGATAGACTTTGAGGAGACTTTTGCCCCTGTAGCTAGATTGGAAGCCAATAGAGTGCAATTAGCCTTTGCCTGTTATAAAGGATTTAAGCTTTTTCAAATGGATGTCAAGAGTGCCTTTTCAAATGGGGAGATAAAAGAAGATGTGTTTGTAGAACAACCTCCACTTTTTGAAAGCTCCCAATTTCCAAATCATGTGTTTAAATTGAAAAAGGCATTGTATGGTTTAAAGCAAGCACCAAGAGCTTGGTATGAGAGGCTTAGCACATTCTTACTAGAGAAGGAGTTTGTCAAGGGAAGTGTAGACACCACCCTTTTTTATTAAAAGAGTTGGGGATGATTTACTCATTGTTCAGATTTATGTGGATGATATACTTTTTGGATCTTCTAATAAAAATTTGTGTGATGATTTTTCTAAGATAATGAGTAGAGAATTTGAGATGAGTTTGATGGGAGAGTTATCCTACTTTTTGGGGTTTAGCATAAAACAATTAGAAGATGGAACTTTTCTAAATCATACAAAATACATAAAGGATATTTTGAAGAAATATGAGATGGACAAAGCCAAGCCAATTAACACTCCCATGACTTCTAGTGCTCCATTGGATAAGGACCCAAGTGGAAAGTCTATTGATCAGAAGAAGTATAGAGGCATGATTGGATCTTTACTTTACTTGACTGCAAGCCGACCTGACATCATGTTTAGTGTTTGCCTTTGTGCTAGGTTTCAAGCTGACCCTAAGGAATCTCACATGACTGCTGTTAAGAGGATTTTTAGATACCTTTTAGGGACACAAGGATTAGGGATTTGGTACCCTAGACATAGAACTTCATTTGAGATTATTGGTTTTTCTGACTCTGATTTTGCAGGAAGCAAGGTGGATAGAAAAAGCACTTCTGGAACTTATCAATTCATTGGACAATCTTTGGTCTCTTGGTCTAGTAGGAAGCAAAACTCTGTTGCACTTTCCACTGCTGAAGCTGAATACATTGCTCTTAGAAGTTGTGTGGCCCAAGTTCTTTGGTTGAAACAACAGGTATTGGATTTAGGATTACATGTAAGTACCATCTCAATTTTTTGTGGCAATACTAGTGCCATATGCATCTCTAAGAATCCTATCCAACATTCAAGGACTAAACACATTGACATTAGGCATCACTTCATTAGAGATCATGTGACTAAGGGAGACATTGAGTTACACCATGTAACAACTGAAAATCAACTGGCGAACATCTTTACTAAACCACTAGCCTTCGATACTTTCAGCTCTTTAAGGACCAGGTTGGGTGTGATTGACATTAATGCATGAAACTTTTTTTCTTTTGTTTTTCTTTTTATTTTCTTTTGTTTTTGTTTCCTTTTTGTTGCTTTAGTTTTTTTTGTGTGTTTTATTTTTTTCTTTTGTCTCTCTTTACTTAGTTTTCAAAAACATCGCTAATATGATACTATAATCCTTGTCCTTGCCTTTGGAAATTTGTAGTCAATATGTTTCTATCTACTCAATCTCTAAGATTGTAGGAATATTTTGTGATTGTGTCTCTTTCTCTAACTTATTTTAGTGGCATAGTTTTCTTTTCTAATTAAAAATCTATCTCAAGTTAAAGATTGTTTATGGAATTGAGATCTTTTCTTAAGCTTGCTTAAGCAAATCTATCTTATACTTATAATGTTTAAAGTCTTTTTGTCACATCAAGATTTCTCGTTACTCTTGTCCTTGATTATTAATTCTGCTTGTGGTAACTCTTCCTTATGTTAGAGAGAGTGCTCCTATTCTCTAATATCTGAGAAGATATATTCACAACTTTGTTTTTAAAAGGTTATAAAAGAGAATATAGCTTGCAAAAACAACAAAATTTGGCCAATGATGCCAACAAAAGATGCGCAATGACGCAAAAAATTGAAAAATCTATGAAAAGATGAGTAAAGCGCCATGAAATTGACAAGAGGCATAAAATGAGCCCACTCAAAAGCAAGCTACTCTCCCTTTTTAAATCTTTTAAAACTTAGAAGTGTTGGTTTTCAAAGGCTTGACTTCGATTATTTTGCGATTGTGACAAATTTACTTTACTTCATTATTTTATAAAGATGTTTTTTTAAGCCAAGTAATGGGTGGATTCCTTTTCTCATATCCAATTAATTTCTTGAGTTAGGTCATTGACTTCAAAAGGCGATTCTACCCTAAGAGAACGTCTGAGCTAAGGGTAACCATGATCGGATATTCTACTATTCTATAGATTGAAGAGCTTATTAACACATTAACTCACAAATTTTTAAATCAATCACATGAAATTCTATATCTTGTTCATGCCTTATTTATTTATTTTTTTAAATAAATAAAGGGATCTCCTTTGCTTTGCTTTCTTGTACCTTCCTTTTTGATATGTCAAAAAGGGGAGAAGTTTATGAGGTTCTCTTTTCATCAATCTTGAATTTTTGCTATTAACTATTTTTCGTAATGTTTTGTCATCATCAAAAAGGGGGAGATTGTTGCAAATATATTTTTATGGCTTATGTTTTGATGATTGACAAACACTATTTCTCTTGGACTGCTTGTTGCTTCTAACGTTTCAGGAATCGAAGATCGGACGAACAAGAGAAGCCATTTCAGGATTGCGTAGGTTTAGGGTTAAGTCAGTCTGTACTTTTGTTTTTCACTTCTTGAGTCTACTTGTAATGGTCAAAGATACTGATGCTAAGAAACCCTTCACACACACACTTGAGAGACTTAGAATTTTTATTTTTGCCTACATCGGCCAGGCCGATATTCATATCGTCCTGGACGATCAGCTTAAAACAGAAAGTTTAAATAAGGATTCTTAATTAAGGCAGCCGATATTAACAAATCAGCCTGGAAGATACGTGTATCGGCCAGGACGATAAGCTCAAAATAGAAAGAAGTTGCCGTCATAGATAATTAAGGTATACAGTATTTTTAAATTATCGGTCAGGACGATCCTAGGATCAGCCTGGACGATATTCACAAATTATGCCATAATTGTTCAGGAAATCAAGGGAATAATTAAGGATGATTGATACGATCATATCGTCTTGGACGATCGCAGGATCGGCCAGGACGATCCAGTCAAAAACCTTAAGTTACTTCAGGACGATGAGTATCGGCCAGCTCGTATCCAGGGCTATTGTCAGGATGATTTTCCTCTGATTTAAACTGATCGGCTAGGACGATTGTGAGATCGGCCTGGACAATCAAGTCAATTTTTAATCATCCTGTTTTTCATCCAGGGCGATGCTCAGACCGATCTTTATTGATTTATACTGATCGGCCAGGCCGATGTCCATATCGGCCTGGACGATATAGTCGGCAACTTACAATTAATGAGCTCCTTTGAAGCTCTTCTATTTAAGAGCTCTTGTTCAACATTTTTAAAATCCTTTGGCTGCTTCCTTGACCTGAGAAGACCTTGACGAGAGAAAGAGAGAGAGGGAGAGAGAGAGAGAGAGGATCTTGTGAGGGGGAGCTTGTGAGGGCATTCACAAGGGTTGCTTCAAGGATCGCTCTGCTTGTTCTTCGTCTAAAGTTTCTCATCCGTGGAAGGGTCGGTAGAGGTAAGGAGTTTGCTTATGATTGTGGTTTTTTGCCAGCTTCAGCACGAAGCAAAAGGAGGTAGGTTCTCTGCCTTGCCAGGTGTGGCAAAAAGGAGGTTCTTGTGAGGGCTTCTCCGCCTAGCCGTGGGGGCTAAAGGAGAGTCATGTTTTGTAGTGCAATACTTGGAGGGTGCCTCCAAGGAGTGGACGTAGGTCGAGTTGACCGAACCACTATAAATTTCTATGTTCTTATTTTTGCTTCCGCACTTTTATTTCCGCATCGTTGTTTTACTGTGGTGATTTTGGTTTGTGATTTTTATTCTTTGAGAAAAGAAAATTTTAATTACCAATTCACCCCCCTCTTGGTTATCTTGGTCCAGTTCTATAGGGCTTAACATCCCTAACGAACTTTCAGGGATTAGTTCAGGTTTGTATTGCACTAGCTAGGTTCGGGTAATTAATTTTTAGTACCCACTTTAGAGTTAGGTTCTAAGGCGGGCTCGGGCTATAATACCTTAACCTCCAGGAATTAAATTCCAACTTTCTAATAAAATATATCATTCAAACTAAACATCTCTTTTAATCGGATTCAAGCCCAACACTTAGGATATACTAGGGCACTTCTAAATTGTTTAAGAATTCAAGTGCCTTCTACCCTTCCTTCTTTGACTACAGAAATAAGTGTTCAATTTTGAGCCATTCTCAATTAAAATTTCCAACCTCACCTACTTTGATATCAAACTTTAAAATCTTAAATAAAATTTCTACCTCTATTTTAATTGAGAGTATTCATAGCAAACTTTGATTTCCTACGATGTAATTAAAAATGAGGGCTTGCTCTTATAGGAGATTTAGAAACCCATACTAGATTTTCAAAATTAAAAAATTCAAAACCTTTAATTAATTATCTTTGGAAAAATTCAATTATCATTATCATCATTTTCAAACAATCAATAGTGATTGATGACATCTTTTTTGGATAGATATATTAATTACTAAAATAATGTTGATATGAAATTAATAATCTTTTATCTAGATTATTGTAATGAAACACTCAATTAAATTTCATTTTGACCCTCCACGGTCATATGTGATTCGCTCCTATGTTTGACTATGATAATCAGGATGAAATCAAAATTTTATAATTTGAACCTTTTATGGAATGCTATTATCATCTCCCAAGGTGATATATTATCCATAATGAAGAGTTCGATTTAAAAACTAAAATCTGAGAATTAGATCTTTTCCCAAAAAAAACTTAATATTTTTTCAAAGATACACTTTTCAATAAAACAAAAAATGGCAACTCTGTTGGGGATAAATCTCACTCTTCATCTTTAATAGCGATTCAAATTTTATTGCATCGATAGTTTTAACTACTCTTCCTTCCATTGGTCCCTCTCCCATTTCTTCCTTGGATTATTGTGGCGAACATTAATTAAGACATGTCAAAAGAGAGGTGAGTGTAGGAAACACCCTCTATGTCAGGCTTTGACATTTTGCCTCCAACTTAATTGGTAGAGTGAAAGAGTCAAGCCAAAATTGTCCTGTATATATTGCAAACTTGCATGCGAACAAATATCCAGCATGCTAAGTTTTACAATTTATATAAATCCCTTCAAATTCAAAATCATAATTTCAAGCCCTTAACAAAATTCAAATTCTTTCAAATCCTAATCGATCCCTATATTCTATCACTACAAATAGATACATAGCTCTTATAATTCAATATATGTAAAAGAATATAAACACCTTCAAATTCAAATTAAAAGATCAATCTTTTTGTCAAAGTCATGCTTTCACATTTCATTCTCAAATAGTTCTTCGGGATGAAAGAGTAGAGTCAACTTCTTATAATCTCATCCTCCAATATTTTGTTAACCTTTATGTTGAACGCAAGTTCAACATATTGAGTTTCAAAGTAAGGGGAGATGTTTTCAGATATTCAAACTTTCAAACTTCAATCGTTGTTTCCATATGTTTTATATAATACCCTTTTGTAGTTTAACATAAGCAATACAAATTTAAACCCTTAATCAAACCTAGATTTTGACATTTCATTCTAAGCTAGTCAGTGCAGTGAAAGTGTCAAGCTAAGGTCTCTAGATTTTCTCTTAATTTTTGTTAACCATTAGGTTGAAAATAAAACTAAACATTTTGAGTTTCAAAAGTTAAGGAAAATCATTCAAATCAACTTCAATTATCATTTCCATGTATCTTATATGACATTCTATTATAGTTGAGCATATGCAACGTAAATCCAAAACTCTCCAGTCAATTCTGTGCTTTGACCATTCACCCCCAAATAACTTAGTCGGGTAAAAGAGTTAAGCCTAATTACTTAGGATCTTCAAATTAATTTTGCAAACCTAAATATTTGAATATAATTCAATATGTTAAGTTTCAAAATATGAATAAGATCCTTTCAGCTCTAACCTAAAATTGAAATTCAATCTTAACTCCAAATTCAATTTAAACATTAGACTCAAGTTTGACTTCAAATTTAAATTTAACTTTAATTTTTCTTTCAAAGTCAAATATGGGCTTTAACATTTCGCCCCAAGTTAATTGGTGAAATGAAAGAGTTGAGCTAATTTTTTAGATTTTTCTTATCAATTTTGTTATCCTACATGATTGAGTGAACCTCAATATGTTGAGTCACAAAATTTGAAAAAGATCCATTCGACTGATTCTCAAATTCAAACTTAAAATTTAACCTTAAGTTCGAACTTGATTTCAATTTTCAAATTCAAATCTGAACTTTGACATTTTTCCCCAAGTCAATTGGTGTAACAAAAGAGTAAATTTCAACTCTTACACTCCACTCATCAATTTTATGAACCTCCAAGTTGAGTGTAAACTCAACATGATTGAATTATAAAATTTTGAATAAAATCATTGAAACTCAAAACTCAAATGTCATTTCAAATCATTAATTTAAATCACTTTTTTAATTTCATAAAATCAAACATACTCAAATGGCTAGGAAATTGAGCTTCTCCCTTGATAGGGATGTGCCTGTGGAAGAAGTTCTTTGTAGCAATTCAATCCAGTTTAGAAAAAAATTTGAGAACCTCAAGCTATCAGTTATTGGAGAAACAATCACTGATATGTCAGATTATACTCAAAGGGACTTCCCCTTAGTTAAAATTACTTAAGGGTTAGGAGTTGACTCCCCCATCTCTAAGATTGAGGTCGATGTCACCCCTTATATCCACTGTACCCTCTACTCAGGAGAATAAAAACCAATAGCCAGTAATGATAGAAGAGCAACCATCTTAATATGAGATTATGTCAAGTTCTATCACCCCTTTGGACAGCGGGATGAAAGAACTACCTTTGAAGTGTAAAAAAGAAGGCTATTAAGGCTAGAGAAACTACTGAGTCTCAAGCCTTAAAGCAAGGCAAATTTCAGGCAAATTGAGAGTTTGTTGCTCCTTCTAAGTACCCCCTGCTTGGTGGAAATCACTTCCACCATCTTCCTGTCACACAAAGGAGGGAGGTTGTAAGGTCAAGAGCGCGATCTACAATTCCTCTTCTTGACTACTACACATAAAGACTCAAGCAAGCCAGAATTGAATAAAGATCAACAAGAGGCCATAGGCCCCCAATTGAGGGTTATGACCCATCCACTCTACTAGAAGATATTAGGGCATGTTTCTACACATGTTCTACTACATCACCTATAGAGGAGGTGGTGTAGAAACCATTTGGGGTGCCACTCTCCAAACTACTAGCCCAATAGTAATGAGAGGGGAGAAATAATCTATGATTGTATCAGACAGTGATACTATTGAAATCTAACTTTCAATAGGGTCCTATAATGATAAATCTTTTAATTATACTAATGTCGCATGATTTATAGATAGCACACACCCTATAATAGTCTCTCCCTCCAAAGAGATTGTAGGAATTTAATTCCATACTGCTAGGGTCTTGCCACCTAGACTTGCAACCTTTAATGAAAACTTATCAATATCTCAAATGTACTCGATCCAAATAATCAAGATAGTTGATTCTCCTTTTTAATGGAAATTAACATCTACCTTAAATCTTAAGTAGGATACAGTTGTTGTTGACTCCACCAGATGTTTAAATGTCCCTCCCTCCCACCATATTCATGGGTTGAATTAACTTTTGAATTAAAATCAATATCAAACTTAAGTTAACTTTAGAAAGGAAGTTTTTCTCAATCTTCTTGCTGTTTTCTATCTTAACAAGCATTTCACACATGTTTAAAATGTATTAAAAAAATTTCTAAGTCAAGTTAATATTTTTGTCAAGAGATTGGTTCCTACCTTGAGGGTTATTCTTCCTTGTATAAGAGAAACAATCTTTTTCTCTTATATTTGTGATATATTGTCGATAATAAAAAAATAATCCAGAATAATTAATTTAACAGTTTTTGAAAGAATTGAAGCCTCTTCTCAAAATAAATCAAAAAGTTAAAAGATGCATAAACTGTGCCAAAAATTAAGAGGTGCATAAAGTGCATAAAAAAGTTAAAAGATGCGCAAAGTGCAGCAAAAATTAAGAGATGTACAAAGTGCACAAAAAAATCAAAAGATGCACAATGTGCTCCACCTATAAAAAGAAACAGGTTCCCTTTCTTTTAAATCCTTATATCTCAAGAGTCCATTCAAACGTAATTACTTGACTTTGAAAAATAATGAATCCTGATTCTCTATCATGAATTGATTATTTATTAGATAGAAAATTCTCATACAAGAGAATTCAAAAGATCAATTTTCTTTATCCAACTTAAATCCTTTTTGAAATTGATTTTAATTCAAAATTCATACAATGGAGACCCGAGTTTAGTTTCTAGGAAACTTGGTATGGGTCAACAAAACCTAAGTCCTTAAACCTTTTAGGCTATTTAGAGTCACTCAACCTTTCACTGTACTTCAGAATTTGTTCCCACATGTCATTATGACAGGGTCCAAATAGCTAGAGGAAATTTCCAATTATATGAATGAATCTTATACTCCTAATACATTTTCAAATCTTATCCTTGAGGAATATGTGTTAGTCCTTGCACAGTAAGCATCTTTTCCTTCAAGGCCTTCTCTATAAAATTACACTATACAGTAGTATTTTATAATGCAGGAAATGTTCGTTCAAGTTCAAATCATGACTGAGTATAATACCCCCACTCCAATTAAAAGAGCTCGAGGCCTTGCAGAGCTTCATATTTAAGGCTCACTAAAACATAGAATCGTACAAAGCATGACTAGTTCAATCTTATGATAAGATAGTGTGACTTAGAACCTTCCAAGAAGGAGACTTGGTCCAAGTTCTTCGAAAGCCTATCTTAGCCTATCGAGAGATTGGTGGAGGAGTTTGAAGCAATATGAGAATGTCCTCTAATTGTAGAGATGATCTTTGAGAAAATTTCAAACATTAATTAATCAACCCTGAAGGATTCGACTCGATAACTTCAAATGTCAGGGTGGCTCTTCAGGAAGTACCATGCTAGATAAGTGTTAAACTTGAAATAAAATTTAAAACCCATTAAATTCGTAATAAAATTTAAATTTCAAAATCCAAAATCAAACCAAAACTTAGATTCAAAATCCTTTAAATCAAATTTGTTAAATTAAATTCCAAGTTAAAAAACTTTCAAATTTAAAATTAAATCAATTCAAATTAAAAAACTATTCAAATCTTAAATTCTAGAAGTCAAATCCAATCCTCTATGTGGAGCAAGTTTCCTTCATATATGATCATTCAAACTCAATCCTCTATGTGGAGCAAGTTTCCTCAATATATGATCATCTAGACCCGATCCTCTATGTGAAGAGAGTTTCCTTCACATATGATCATTCAAACTCGATCTTATGTGTATATCAAGTTTCCTCTACACATGATCATTTTATACTTGATCCTCTGTGTGGAGCAAGTTCCTTCCATATATATTCATTCTAGACCCGAAATTACATGAGAAGAAATGCTTCCTACTCATAAGATCTTTTAGTTTCTTTTTTCTTAAGGATTGATGTTATTCATCATGATTTGTCTCCTTAGGATTAGATATACAAGTGGTGGAGCACGCCCTCAGTAGCACCATCCTAGTTTCAAATTCCAAATTTGATCTTTTTTATAACGCAAGTTTCCTCTCCACAAGATCATCCTTTAGTGATGGAGCACGCCCTTTGTGGAACCATCATAGTTTTAAATTTATAAACTGGATCTTCTGTGAGAAGCAATGTTTCCTTCTCATAAGATCATCCAATTTTCTCTTCCTTAAGGTTAGATGTGAGTCATCATACTTTCTTTCTTTAGGATTAGATTCACTACTGATGGAGCAGGCCCTCTATGGCACCATCCTAGTTTTAAATTTTCAAACCTAATCTTTTGTGAGAAGTAATGCTTCCTTCTCACAATATCATCCATTTTTCTCTTCCTTAAGGTTAGATGTGATTAATCGTTCTTTCTTTCCTTAGGATTAGATTCACTAGTGATAGAGCATGCCCTCTATGGCACCATCCTAGTTTTAAATTTTGAAACCCAATCTTTTATGAAAAGCACTGCTTCCTTTTCACAAGATCATCCAGTTTTCTCTTCCTTAAGGATATATGTGAGTCATAGTGCTTTCTCTCCTTAAAATTAGATCTTATAGTGATGGAGCACACCTTCTATGGCACCACCCTAGATTCAAACTCCAGACCTGATCCTCTATGGGAAGAAATGCTTACTTCCCATATGATCATCCAACTTTTATTTCCTTAAGGATAGATGTGAGTCATCGTGCTTTCTATCTTTAGGATTAGATCTTCTAGTGATGGAGCACACCCTCTATGGCACCATCCTAGATTCAAACTCCATATATGATCTTTTGTAGGAAGCAACACTTCCTTCCCACTATATCATCCAGTTTTCTCTTCTCCTTAAGGTTAAATATGAGTCATCATGCTTTCTTGCCTTATGATTAGAAGACCCACTAGTTGTAGAGTGCGCCCCTAATGGCACCTCCCTAGTATCAATTCAAATTTGATCCTCTATAATTAGAAATTCTTCCTTCCTATGCTATCATTCCATCCTTCTCTTCTTAGGGATTAAGTACTCCCTTTCCTTAGGATTAGACCCACTAATGGTAGAGTATGCCCTTCGTGGCACTACCCTAGTATCTATTCAAATTTGATCCTCTATAGTTAAGAGTTCTTCTTTGTTATACAATCATTTCATCCTTCTCTTCCTTAAGGATTAGGTACTCCCTTCCCTTAGGATTAGACCCACTAGTGGTAGCATACGCCCCTCGGCTCTACCCTATTATCAATTCAAATTTCATCATCTATAGTTAAGAGTTCTACCTTCCTATATGATCATTTCAATGTTCTCTTCCTTAGGGTTTAGGTACTCACTTCCCTTAGGATTAGACACACTAATGATAGAGTATGCCCCACGTGGCACTACCCTAGTATCAAATTCAAATTTGATCCTTTGTAACTAGGAATTATTCCTTCCTATGCGATCCCTCAAGTCTTCTTTTCCTTAGGGTTAAGTTCTTTCCTCCCTTAATATTAAACCTGCTAGTGGTCGAGTATGCCCTTGGTGGCACTAACTTAGTATTAAATTCAGGATTAAAACCTCTACGGTTAGGCTTTCTCTTCCCTTATATTAAAATTTCAAACTTAAATCTCTAGGGTTAGGGTTTCCTTCCTTTAGAATCAAGACCCATACTTGATCCTCTATAGTTAGGAATTCTTCCTTCTTGTACATCACCCAGGTTTTCTTTTACATAGGGATAAACTTTTCATTCCATTAGGATTAAAACTCTAGACTTTATCTTTGAATTTGGTCAATGCCAATTTGTGCATTAGAACTTTATTCTATTACACTTATTAGGGGTCCATTTATTGACCTAATTTTTGTATGAGGTCACTTGGGACCCACCCAGACTCTTTATTAATCCTAACCCCATATCAATTTAATCTCCAAACCAATCTAGACTCTTGGATCCACCTAGAATTTAGACTTAGGATCCATTTTAGTCCTAGGATCCTTCTACACTTTAGACCTTAGGATCTATTCTAGGTCCTAGGATCCTTCTAGACTTTAGACCCTATTATCCACTATAGACCATAGGATTCTTCCATACTAATCTTGACCCTAGGACTTCATAGAATCTAGAACCCTTCTAGACTTTAAACCCTAAAATCTACCTAGACCTTGGACCAATCTTGACCATAGGATCAATTCACATCCTTAGTTAATCCTGATTCAAATAATTAAGACCTTCGATCAATTCAAATCTTAAACCAATTTATACTACAATCCATACTTTAATCCAGACTATCAATTTAAACCTCAATCTATTAAAATTTCAAATCTATATAGAGTTCAAATTAATTCATACTTCAAATATATCTAGATTTTAAACCTGTCTAGATTCTTAGACAATCCAATCTCTAGCATAAACTCTAGTTGATTCAACTTTTTATCAAACTTCAATCCTATCCTATCACTTATGATCTTCCTGTTGGTGGAATTTTGAAAACAGGTTTTGAAAAATATTAGTTTTCTTTGGGGATTTTAATATTAAGGTTAAGTTCTAATTCTAAGGTCGAATCGACTCGTTAGAAAGAGTATATCACCCCGGAGGACGAAAATAAACTTTCATAACGGTGTTCAGACTTAGAGTTATGAAATCCAACTTGAATATTATGAGCGGATGCTAAAGAGAAATTCATATGACCCCGAAGGGTCAAAATGAAGTTCAATTGAATATCCAGCTACAATATTCAAGAAGTGTGATCATTAGGTTCACATCCAAAGCCTTATCGAAGAAAGATATATCTCCCCGAAGGGAGAAAATATCACTCGATGATAATTCCTTGAATATGATAATAATGATCACTAATATTTTAAATTTTCCCAAAGAAATCCAATTGAATTTTGAAAAATCAATTTTTAAAAATCAGGTGTGTGTGGTTCTAAATCTCCTACGAGCGCAAGCCCTCGTAGTTAATTACATCGTAGGGAGATAAAATCTCCTACGAAAACTCTCGATTAAAATAATGGCAGAATTTTGTTTAGAGTTTCTAGGAGTGATATCAAAAAGAGAAGTGAATTTTGGAAACTCAAAAGGGAATGGATCAAAATTGAGCAGTTATTAACGGAGTTAAAGGATGAGAGGTAGGGGACACTTTGAGATTCCAGAACCATCCGGAAATGTCCCAACTTAATCTAAGTGTTGGGCTTTATGTTTTGGACTTGAAATGATATTTAATTAGAGTTGAGCATTTTATTAGAAATTTGGGACTATATTCCCGAAGTTTGGGGTCTTATAATCAAAGATCTGCCCCGGATCCTAAATCTATTTTGGACACTGGACCACAGTCGTCCGATCCTAACTAATGCAGTGCAAAACCTGGACTTACCCCGGCCTGGATTGGGGAGCCAGCTAACCACCTAATCGATTTAAAATACATGAATCCGGTCTTTTATGAAAGAGTGGTAGGGACGTTATAATTAAAGTTTGGGGAGGCGGGGCCGACATCTAGAGATTTTCCTAATTGGCCCCTTTGACTTATGTTGGGTGCTAAAATGCTAAGGACTATGAAATTAAAATTTTGACTCTTTAATTTGTATCTAATGCAATGCATGCTGGTTAACAACCTCAAATCAAATATGCTTGAAATTTTTAAAAACAGGCTTATAAAATAATTTTTTAGAAGACTGGACTTCCCCAGGTCCGGCACCTCGTCCTCATAGGTCAGACTATCCGGACTCTACCCGCAGGCGGGGAAGGGTCTAAAGCAAGGAAAGAATAATGCAGAAATATGCATGCGACCCCGGGGTCGATCCCCAGCTAATTCCCTAGATTCGTTATCTTTCTATGTTATTTAGACTCACTAAAATTTTAGACTTTTAGAATTATGAGTAGAAAACTTTCACACCCTCACGAGTCTCACGTATCCAGGCGAAAACAAAGAGCGGCATGCAATCGCCAAAAAACTAGTAAAAGAAAGAAATCCTAAAGGCAATCAAATCATTACATCAAATACAAATTAATTAATAAATGTCCATAGGCAGAATTGCCTTGCTTATTACAAACCAGAATATTACAGAAAGTAAAGTGGCCGGGCACCACTGACAACAACCCGGATTCTAAACCTAGTAATGACGCAAGTTATTTTGAGTGGGATACTGTCAATCTTCAAGTCTTCAAGTCTTCAATCTCATTCTTCTTTGGACTCCTTTTCTTCAATCTTCTTGGAATCTTTGTAGCAGATTACCCAAATGGATAAGAGGGCACTTCCCTCTAAAGGGGAAGGCCACTCTTTCCTCTTTGGGTAAGGAAGAGGTATGATCCAAATTTGGATTTCCAAATGAAAAAGGAGTGTTCCCTAAAGGGGTATCCTTTCCTCTTTGGAATCCAAGCTTTGGATCTATGCATCCCAACTCAAAATCAACTTTCACAACACTTGACACTTACACAAATTACATTAATATCAAAATAAAAATCTAGACTCACCTGCAGGGTTATCCTAAGCAATTAATATATAAAAAAAAGAGAGCAGTTATTCCCAAGCAGTTGTATATGAGCAGAAAAGAAAGTAAACACACTGGCCACGCTCTTTTTATTTGGGGGCTTTAGCAGCTGAAGCACCTGTGCAAAGAGTTTATAATATTTATGCATTTTTTTATTTGCCCCCTTTTTATATTGCCCTGCATGAGCGTGGCCACCTGCAGAAAACTATGTCAACATCCAGATCGTACCTAACCTAAGGGTAATCTAGTCGCCAAACACATCAGTCCATCCACAGAGTACAGAAAAAGTAAGCAGACACAGCAAAGCAATTTCATCCACAACATGCAGTGAAAACTACGAAAAAAATCCGGCACACAGCAGTAAAGTAAACACCGGCCTAACCTAGATCTAGAGTTGGTTGTCCTAGCACATCATCTAAAGTGTGTGAGAAAGGTCATGTGGCTGGGGTAGGTCCTAAAGTGGGTTATTAATTGAAGTTGTCTAAAAGTTTGGATTTGTTAAGGCTTAGAAGGGGATTTAAATTAAAATTTAAATATTAATGAATTAAGAATTTTAATTAAACATATTTTAAAAGTTAATTGATTGCTACCTTTGTTTCACACCGAGGCCGTGAAGTTTATTTCACCTTCCTTGGGGCTAAGCTAATAGCCTCGTAGGCCTGGGTTACCCAGTAGCAATCGGGGTTGATTAAGTTATTTAAATTGGTTAGAATTAAAAGAGTGGATTAATATTAAAATGAGTTAGTTACTGATTTTAAAAGCTTGATTAATTTAAGTTTGCCATTAATTGATTCGTGGCGTTGTGCCACCAGGCTCGAGGAACCAGCCTCCTTAGGACACTTAGCCCCGCAGCCCGGAGTAGTCCAGCCGATAAACCAAATTAATGTAATTGAATTAGAGATTTTTAAAATGTTAAATAATTAAGAATTAATCCATTTTAAGATTTAACACCCCTTAGAATCCATTCGTGGCGTTGTGCCACCAGGCTCGAGGAACCAGCCTCCTTAGGACACTTAGCCCCGCAGCCCGGAGTAGTCCAGCCGATAAACTTCAACTTTAGGGTGGTTGTTGTGTTTTAAAGGATTTGTTAAGTGTTTTAAACATTAAACCAATATTTTCTGAGTTTTAGAATGATTATGAGTTTTATGAATTTTTTTAGAATATTTTAATGATTTAATTAAGGGGTTGAAAATTGACTTTTTGATTAAGCTCAAATTCTGGAATGCTTATATTTTATTAAAATGCTAGACCTTACTACGATCAGTTAGAAGGTAAGTACGTTGAAATCGGATTTTTCTATATTTTATTACAAAGGTTTGAAGTTTTGAACTAGTTTTAACTTAAAGTTGACCGATTTGTTGACTTTTTAAAATATTGCAAATTTCTGAAATTTAATATTTTTAATAAATACTAGATATCACTATGAGTTGAATGCAAGTGAGTTTGGGTGATTTGGATTTTATTGGAATTTGTTATGAATTATTGAAGTTTTGGATATTTAATGAATTTTTGTTCAATTAAAGGCCTTGAGTATTAATTTAGAATGATTATGACTTACTCTATGATTGGTAAGAGTCGATTAAGGTTGATTAAGATTGATTTAGGCTTTCAAAGAATTTTATTTAATTTATTGTAATTTATTGAACATTAAAACTTTTAAAGGGAAAAACACCTAAATCTACTAGTTATCTTGAGATCAATTAGTTGTCAAATCAAAGTGAGTTTAATCATTGGGTACATGACACTAGTTTTATATGTTTGGTTTTATCCCAAAAGGGATATATGCAGTTCTTCCTAGATTGATCTAAGTTGGCTAAGACCGAGTCCTTAATTGTTGTCCTTAGTGTCACTAGATTTTAGGATAGCAATCAATATTCTTCTAACCCTTGGACATTAGTTTACAATCACATCAACACAAACAATAAACAATAAAAGTGCTCCTAATGTTCTATGGAAGGATTATAGTGAATTATTATAGTTATAGGTCATTTAATGACCTATAAACTTAAACAACTTACCATAGAGGAATAGATACATCAAGTTAGAATGAAATGATCTTGGGATATATATCTATGCATATGCATATCAATATCTCTAAATCAAGAGTCAATCTAATTTGATACGATGATCATGTACAATTTATTGGTTAATTAAACTAGGTTAAGCATGATATTGAAGGTGGGTTTTAACTAAACCATACATGATCAAAATCTAAACCTATTTTCAGTGAAAGGAAGACTTTACACTGATCCCATAGAACTCTAACATGATAAGATTTGGATTTAAATTAAATTGTTTATGAATTTGCAAAAATATGAATCAAATCTTGATCTAGATTTTTGTAAGTTCATAAACTAAATGATATTGCATCAAAATGACTTAGGAAAATTACAGGAGACCAACCCTATGCTCTATTACACCTCTGCCAAAATTCAGAGAAAAATAGTTTATATTTATTAGTTAAAAATTAAAATAGGGTTTTATGTATTAATGAAATTAATACTTAAATACTTCTGAAAATAATTTTTAATTATTTTTAAAATAAAGTACTTGAAAATACAAACAAAACAAGCCCAAGAACTCCGAAAATGGATCAAAATTGAAATTCTGGTGAATTTTTGAAGTTCAGGGCATTTTCTGAATTTATTTAGATGTTTTAAATACCCAGTCAAACGGCGGCGCTGACTGGGACACGCGGCGGGAGAGGATGCAGCCACGCGGACGGCGGCGGTCACGCGGGACCCGCCACTTATCCAGCGCGGCATTGATCTGCGCCGTCGGATCGATCGTAGAAGAGATCGGACGGCCAGGATCCAACCCGCGGTATTGAACTCGATCCAGAACGATCAGACGGTGGATCTGATCCCCGCGGTTTGGATCAACGGCCAAGATTTAGCCCGACGAGGATCTGGCTAAGCCGCGGTTAAAATGAGTTTAGACTGGGTTTAATCACGGCCGTAGATCCCGATAGATCAGATCCAACGGTCGCGGGCTCATCTTCTTCCTCCAGCCAGAACCGTGAACCCCAAACTCATTTTTCCTTTCGTTCTCGAAAAATACCCAACCAAATGCTTTGAAAATTTAGGCAGAGACGTAATACACTCTAAGGAAGAGTGGGGAATAATTTTTAAGCCATTTGATACAATATTTAATGTGTTATTTAAAAACCTAGAAAACAAACTAGGGTTTAGGGTTTCTCACCGAAGGATGGATCAAATGAGTTGATTTTACCACGGTTGAACTTGTAGATTGTCCACGTGTTGATCTCCTTCAGGATTCAAGCTTGGAGGATCACTGGAAACGGAGTTGAAGGAGCTTGAACGGAAGTAGCTCTCGGTCAAGCCCCGATCTCGCCGCCGGCAGCTTCAAAACACCAGAAACTGATGGGAAAATGAAGGTAGGGCTTCGAGAAATCAAAACGAAACTCAAGATGCTCTGGGAGATGTCTGGAATGCAAGATTACTTCTCATCTGTGGGATTCGTTCCTCTTGCCTATTCACGGGTTTGGAGCCTAAAGGGACGGTGGGGATCGATCAGGGAGAGTGCTGGGATGATGGACACCTGTTCCAGACTGTTAGGGGACAGGAGGAGCGGCTGCCTCAGGTGAAAAAGACTTGGAGTCCTTTTCAAGAATGGGGGGGACCACTGGGTTGATAGCTCGGGTCTAGAGCCATGCCAGCAGCTGGGGGAGGCCAGGCCAGTTTTAAGGAAGTCTCTAGAATCAAAATCAATGCTTGGGCTGGCCTGAAATGGGAAGGAGAAAGAGTTCAAATGGGTTTGACCGGGTGAGCCCATTTGAACTCCCATTGACTGTTTGACTGGTCAATGGGGTCAAGGCCTGCTGAGTTGGCATCAAGACAGGCTGTGAGGTCCCTCCCAATGGCTGGTTGAGTTTAATTTGGGCTAGGTTCAATGGGTTGAAGGGTTTGACTATGAAAATGGTCCTTTGATCCTTGAGTTGACTTGTTGACCAGTCAACCCAATCAAGGGTTTATGTAATTGCACCAAGGTAGTCCAAATGGGCTGATTAGGTGGGTTGGAGGGGTCAATTTGGTCAAAATCACCATTTGAACCCTTAAGGGCTTGTTTGGTCAACCTGGGTTGACTTGGTCAACCAGGTTGACCCAGGGTCTGGGTTTGGGCTCAACAGGTTTGAAAAGGCATTTGGAGACCATTGAGGGTAGTTCCTGGGTCTGGGGAGGTCAAATTGATCAAAATCCCTATTTGAGTCCCTAAGGGCCTGTTTGGTCAACCTGGGTTGACTTGGTCAACCAGGTTGACCCAGGGTCTGGGTTTGGGCTCAACAGGTTTGAAATGATATTTTGAGGTCAATGGAAGTGGTTGGATGGCCTAAAGAGGTCATTTGGGTCAAAACACATGTTTGGACCCTTAAAGGGCCCCTTGGGTCAAACCAGTTGACTTGGTCAACCAGGTTGACTCAAGGGTTGGAAATGGGTTCAAAAGATTTGAAATGACATTTGAAATTTGTCAAAGGTGGTTTCATCCCATTTGGAGCTCATTTGGTTTGAAATCCCCATTTGAGCCCCATGGGGGTATTTTGGTCAATTTTGACCTATTGGTCAACTATGGTAAAAAATGGGTCTGGAAAATGCAGTTTACTGCTCAATGGGTTAAATTCAAAGGCCTGGAAGTGATTGGAGGCTTGGATAAGGGTTCCAAGGTCAAGATCTCAAAAGGGTTATGCTCAGTGGCATAGGCTGTAAATATTTGAAGGTTTTACAACCTTTGAATTTTAATTCAGATTCTGGGGTTAGAGACCTCAGAATGAGCTCAAAATTGGAGGGTAGCCTTTAGAGACATGTCTCATCACTTTGCAAGTGATAGACCCTGAATCAGAGGCCATTTGACTGGGTTTTGAAATGTTTGAAAAATCTCTGAAAAGGGTGTTTAGGACAGGGCCTTAAAGGTTTGAATTTGAGTTTAAACTTCTGGATTTGGGTTTGATTTGAAGTTTAAATTAATTTGGACTTGAATTGGGTGGAGTTTGAGATTCAAATTGGTTACAGGTAGGAATCAAATTGAAATTGGAGTGGATTAAATATAGGAATTGATTTAAAATTGAGATTGATCAAGGGTGGAGATTGATTTGAAATTGAAGTGGTTTTGAGATCTAGGAGAGTTCTAAGATCTAGGATTTAAAGGGATCCTAGGCTCTAGAATAGGCTCTAAGGTCTAGTTCTAGAAAAGATCCTAAGGTCTAGAGTGGATCCTAGGGTCTAGGATTAAATCTGGCTTCTGGAAGGGTCTTAGTGACCTCATACAAAAATGAGGTCAACAAATGGACCCCCAATGTGTGAGGTAGAAGGAACTTCTGCTGCACACATTGGCGTTGACCGAATGGAAGTAGAATTTTGAGAATGGAAAGGAGATCATCTCCCAACCTAAAACCTATAGGATGCTAATGAAAGGCTTACACCTATTAGATAAGAAAAACTGGTAAAACCAAGGTAGGGAATACCTAACCTTGGGTCTAAGGAAGGGCATCACCCAACCTTAGGTCTACAGGATGCTGATAGAAGACTTACTCCTAGTAGACAAGGAAACTGGAGAAACCAAGGTAGGGAATACCTAGCCTTGGGTCTAAGGGAGGGCATCACCCAACCTTAGGCCTATAGGATGCTGATAGAAGACTTACTCCAGATAGGCAAATTAACTGGAAACCAAAGTAGGGAATACCTAACTTTGGGTCTAAGGAAGGGCATCACCCAACCTTAGGTCTACAGGATGCTGATAGAAGACTTACTCCTAGTAGACGGATCAACTGGAAACCAAGGTAGGGAATACCTAACCTTGGGTCTAAGGAAGGGCATCACCCAACCTTAGGCCTATAGGATGCTGATAGAAGACTTACTCCAAATAGGCAAATTAACTGGAAACCAAAGTAGGGAATACCTAGCTTTGGGTCTAAGGAAGGGCATCACCCAACCTTAGGTCTACAGGATGCTGATAGAAGACTTACTCCTAGTAGACGGATCAACTGGAAACCAAGGTAGGGAATACCTAGCCTTGGGTCTAAGGAAGGGCATCACCCAACCTTAGGCCTATAGGATGCTGATAGAAGACTTACTCCAAATAGGCAGATTAACTGGAAACCAAAGTAAGGAATACCTAGCTTTGGGTCTAAGGAAGGGCATCACCCAACCTTAGGTCTACAGGATGCTGATAGAAGACTTACTCCTAGTAGACGGATCAACTGGAAACCAAGGTAGGGAATACCTAACCTTGGGTCTAAGGAAGGGCATCACCCAACCTTAGGCCTATAGGATGCTGATAGAAGACTTACTCCAAATAGGCAAATTAACTGGCAAACTAGGGTGGTGCCACGGAGGGCGTGCTCCACCACTAGCGAGTGGTCATGTGGGGAGGAAACTTGCTCCACACAGAGGACCGAAACTGGCAAACTAGGGTGGTGCCACGAAGGGCGTACTCCACCACTAGCGAGTGTGAATTAGGATGGTGCCACGAAGGGCGTACTCCACCACTAATCCCCAAGTCAAGAGCCAGGGTGGTGCCACGGAGGGCGTACTCCACCACTAGCGAGTGTAATCCTAAGGGAAGGAAGGACCTAACCTTAAGGAAAAGAGAACTGAAAACGATTGATTGATGATTTTGAATTTGATTTAATTTCTATGAATTTGAAGGGGTGAATTTGATATTTAATTTGATACTCATTCGACATGGTATTTCTTAAAGAACCGCCCAAATGAGATGAATCATCTGGTGGCATCTTCAAAATTAATCCATTGCCATGAACCTTCCTTATAGATCATCTCTAAGGTGGACGATCCAATCAACATTGATTCAAAGCTTCCATTGATCTTATGGTGGACTAAAATTGGTCTCCAAAGGACTACAACCAAGTCTCCTACTTGGAAAGTCCTGAGGTAACACAATTTTATCACGAGCTTGAATAATACGTGACTTATGTAATTTAAAATTTTATTGAGTTCAAAACAACTTTCTTCAAGGCCTTTAAGATCATCCAATTGGAGTCAGGCACTCTAGTTAGTTGTGACTCAATTTTGAAAGTCAATTTTCCAACGATGTAAAACACACCTCCATATGAGAACAAGCTTGGACCCAGCATAGAGTGTTATTTCACAGAGTGGATCTTAAAAGAAATGATGCATATATTTAAGGACTCACATATATCTCTTGAGAATGGGATTTGAATTCTTATCGAGAATAGAAGATTCATTCTTTTTATTGAAAATTTCCTCTTATTCATTTGGACCCTGTCAAAATGACAAGTGAGAACAAATTCAAAAGTATAGTAAGAAGTAGAGTGACCCCAATTGACCCGAAAAGAGCCAAGGGTTTTGGATTTTGTTGACCCGGATCAAATTTCATAGAAACTGAACTAGGTTCTCCCTTGTAGAAATTTTGAATTAAAATCAATTTCAAAAAGACATAAGTTGGATAGAGAAATTTAATCTTTTTGATTCTCTTGCATAGAATTTTCCATCTAATAAACAGTCCAAGCATGATAATAAACCTAGATTCAAGATTTTTCAAAGTCAAGCTATTAGAAATGATCGGGCTCTTTGAGATTTAAGGATTTAAAAAGAAGGAAGCCTCTTTCACTTTTTTTGTGACGTGCTTTGCACATCTTTTTATTTCTTTGGCGCACTTTGCGCTTCTTTTGATTTTGAATTTTTTTTTTTTAATGCACTTTGTGTGTCCTTTGAATTTTTTTTTAATAAGAGGCTTCACTTTCTTTAAAACCTTAAAATAATTGCTCTTTTGTTTTTAATCTAGGATTATATCGCAAGTATAAGAGAAAGAAATTCATTCTCTTATCCAAGGAAGAATAATTCCCAGATTTGACTCAATCTTTTGATAAGAAAATATCAACTTGACTTTGAAAATCATTGAATAGATTTAGAACATGCAAGAGAAGCCTATAAGATGAAAAATCGCGAGAAGACTAAGAAGATTTTCATTTCAAAAACCAACTTAAGTTTGATACAAATTTTAATTCAAAAGTCAAATCAACCCGCAGAAGCGGTGGGAGGGAGGTGCCTTTAAAGATCCAGTGGGGTCAATCATTACTCTCTCCTATTTTTGATTTAAAGTAGAGGTCAATTTTCATTAAAAAGATGGATCAACTATCTTGAAAATTTTGATCCAGTACACTTGAGAAATAATGTGATTTCCTTTAAAATAGCAAGTCCAGGTGGCAAGACCCTATCAATATAAATTATAGTTCCACAATCTCTTAAAAGAAAGAGATTGTTGTGGGGTCTGCACTACCCCTAACTAGTGCTGCATCATCTCAATCTAAGGATCTATCGCGATAGGACCCCTTTTAAAAGTTGAATTCAAATGGTATCACTATCTGATAAGATCTCAGATCCATCATTATTCCCCTTACTAATTACTAGTGACCTAGCAATTATGAGAGTGGCACCCTGGGTGGTTTCTGCACCTCCTCCTCTACAGATGATATAGTAGGGCACGTGTAGTATCGTGACCAAACTTCATCTAATAGAGTGGAAGGGTCATAACCTTCAACTAGGGGCCTATGATTTATTACAGGTGATTGCTTAGCTCTTTCTTGATTGATTCTCTCTGTATAGTAGTCAAGAAGGTGTATCGGAGATCGTGCTCTCATTTTCACAACCTCCCTCCTTTGAGTAACAGGAGTAGGGTGGAAAACATTTCCACCATGGAGGGGGTAGGTGTAAGGAGCAACGAATTCTCGATTGGCCTCAAATTTAACTTGTTTCAAGGCTTCTACCTTAGCAGTCTTTTTGGCCTTAACAACCTTCTTCTTAACCCTTTTAAGGTATTTCTTCCACTTACTTTTGCTGGCAACAGTGGTGTTAGAACTTGACCCAATCTCATGTTGAGATGGTAATTCTTCCATTTTTAATGGTTCTCGATTCTTATCCTCCTGAGTAGAGGGCACAGTGGTCGAAGGGGCGACAACGACCTCCATCATAGAGATGGGGGAGTCAACTCCTGACCCTAAAGTAATCTCGACTAGGGGGACATCCCTTTGTATTCCAGCAGAGAGATCAATCATTTCTTCCCCGTTGACTGATAACTTAAAGTTTTGAAATTCTATCCCAAACTGGACCAAGTTGCCAGAGGTAATTCCTTCTATTGTCAAGTTTCTATCCAGGGAGAAGATGAGTTTTCCAGCCATTTGAGTATTTAAGTATCCTGGAATTAAGGAAAAGTGATTTAAGTTAGTCAATTTTGAATTAAAATTTGAATTTTAAGCATGATTAATTTTCTCTAAATCTTGAACCTCAATATGTTGAGTTTTCACCCAATAAGAGAGTTTACAAAATTGATTAAGAAAATTCAGGGAACCTGGCTTGACTCTTTTACTCTACCAATTAATTTGGAGGTAAAATGTCAAAGCCCGGCTTAGACAAAGGTTTCATCACTCGCCTCTCTACTTAAAAGGTATTTTCTTTTAGATATTGGCCACACTCACCCAAGAAAGAAATGGGTAGAGGGACCAACGGAAGAAAGGTAGTTAAGACTACCGATGAAACAAAATTTTGCCATTATTAAAGATGGAGAGAGAGATTTGTCCCACCGGGCGTGCCATTTTTTTGTTGGTGGAATTTTGAAAACAGGTTTTGAAAAATATTAGTTTTCTTTGGGGATTTTAATATTAAGGTTAAGTTCTAATTCTAAGGTCGAATCGACTCGTTAGAAAGAGTATATCACCCCGGAGGACGAAAATAAACTTTCATAACGGTGTTCAGACTTAGAGTTATGAAATCCAACTTGAATATTATGAGCGGATGCTAAAGAGAAATTCATATGACCCCGAAGGGTCAAAATGAAGTTCAATTGAATATCCAGCTACAATATTCAAGAAGTGTGATCATTAGGTTCACATCCAAAGCCTTATCGAAGAAAGATATATCTCCCCGAAGGGAGAAAATATCACTCGATGATAATTCCTTGAATATGATAATAATGATCACTAATATTTTAAATTTTCCCAAAGAAATCCAATTGAATTTTGAAAAATCAATTTTTAAAAATCAGGTGTGTGTGGTTCTAAATCTCCTACGAGCGCAAGCCCTCGTAGTTAATTACATCGTAGGGAGATAAAATCTCCTACGAAAACTCTCGATTAAAATAATGGCAGAATTTTGTTTAGAGTTTCTAGGAGTGATATCAAAAAGAGAAGTGAATTTTGGAAACTCAAAAGGGAATGGATCAAAATTGAGCAGTTATTAACGGAGTTAAAGGATGAGAGGTAGGGGACACTTTGAGATTCCAGAACCATCCGGAAATGTCCCAACTTAATCTAAGTGTTGGGCTTTATGTTTTGGACTTGAAATGATATTTAATTAGAGTTGAGCATTTTATTAGAAATTTGGGACTATATTCCCGAAGTTTGGGGTCTTATAATCAAAGATCTGCCCCGGATCCTAAATCTATTTTGGACACTGGACCACAGTCGTCCGATCCTAACTAATGCAGTGCAAAACCTGGACTTACCCCGGCCTGGATTGGGGAGCCAGCTAACCACCTAATCGATTTAAAATACATGAATCCGGTCTTTTATGAAAGAGTGGTAGGGACGTTATAATTAAAGTTTGGGGAGGCGGGGCCGACATCTAGAGATTTTCCTAATTGGCCCCTTTGACTTATGTTGGGTGCTAAAATGCTAAGGACTATGAAATTAAAATTTTGACTCTTTAATTTGTATCTAATGCAATGCATGCTGGTTAACAACCTCAAATCAAATATGCTTGAAATTTTTAAAAACAGGCTTATAAAATAATTTTTTAGAAGACTGGACTTCCCCAGGTCCGGCACCTCGTCCTCATAGGTCAGACTATCCGGACTCTACCCGCAGGCGGGGAAGGGTCTAAAGCAAGGAAAGAATAATGCAGAAATATGCATGCGACCCCGGGGTCGATCCCCGGCTAATTCCCTAGATTCGTTATCTTTCTATGTTATTTAGACTCACTAAAATTTTAGACTTTTAGAATTATGAGTAGAAAACTTTCACACCCTCACGAGTCTCACGTATCCAGGCGAAAACAAAGAGCGGCATGCAATCGCCAAAAAACTAGTAAAAGAAAGAAATCCTAAAGGCAATCAAATCATTACATCAAATACAAATTAATTAATAAATGTCCATAGGCAGAATTGCCTTGCTTATTACAAACCAGAATATTACAGAAAGTAAAGTGGCCGGGCACCACTGACAACAACCCGGATTCTAAACCTAGTAATGACGCAAGTTATTTTGAGTGGGATACTGTCAATCTTCAAGTCTTCAAGTCTTCAATCTCATTCTTCTTTGGACTCCTTTTCTTCAATCTTCTTGGAATCTTTGTAGCAGATTACCCAAATGGATAAGAGGGCACTTCCCTCTAAAGGGGAAGGCCACTCTTTCCTCTTTGGGTAAGGAAGAGGTATGATCCAAATTTGGATTTCCAAATGAAAAAGGAGTGTTCCCTAAAGGGGTATCCTTTCCTCTTTGGAATCCAAGCTTTGGATCTATGCATCCCAACTCAAAATCAACTTTCACAACACTTGACACTTACACAAATTACATTAATATCAAAATAAAAATCTAGACTCACCTGCAGGGTTATCCTAAGCAATTAATATATAAAAAAAAGAGAGCAGTTATTCCCAAGCAGTTGTATATGAGCAGAAAAGAAAGTAAACACACTGGCCACGCTCTTTTTATTTGGGGGCTTTAGCAGCTGAAGCACCTGTGCAAAGAGTTTATAATATTTATGCATTTTTTTATTTGCCCCCTTTTTATATTGCCCTGCATGAGCGTGGCCACCTGCAGAAAACTATGTCAACATCCAGATCGTACCTAACCTAAGGGTAATCTAGTCGCCAAACACATCAGTCCATCCACAGAGTACAGAAAAAGTAAGCAGACACAGCAAAGCAATTTCATCCACAACATGCAGTGAAAACTACGAAAAAAATCCGGCACACAGCAGTAAAGTAAACACCGGCCTAACCTAGATCTAGAGTTGGTTGTCCTAGCACATCATCTAAAGTGTGTGAGAAAGGTCATGTGGCTGGGGTAGGTCCTAAAGTGGGTTATTAATTGAAGTTGTCTAAAAGTTTGGATTTGTTAAGGCTTAGAAGGGGATTTAAATTAAAATTTAAATATTAATGAATTAAGAATTTTAATTAAACATATTTTAAAAGTTAATTGATTGCTACCTTTGTTTCACACCGAGGCCGTGAAGTTTATTTCACCTTCCTTGGGGCTAAGCTAATAGCCTCGTAGGCCTGGGTTACCCAGTAGCAATCGGGGTTGATTAAGTTATTTAAATTGGTTAGAATTAAAAGAGTGGATTAATATTAAAATGAGTTAGTTACTGATTTTAAAAGCTTGATTAATTTAAGTTTGCCATTAATTGATTCGTGGCGTTGTGCCACCAGGCTCGAGGAACCAGCCTCCTTAGGACACTTAGCCCCGCAGCCCGGAGTAGTCCAGCCGATAAACCAAATTAATGTAATTGAATTAGAGATTTTAAAATGTTAAATAATTAAGAATTAATCCATTTTAAGATTTAACACCCCTTAGAATCCATTCGTGGCGTTGTGCCACCAGGCTCGAGGAACCAGCCTCCTTAGGACACTTAGCCCCGCAGCCCGGAGTAGTCCAGCCGATAAACTTCAACTTTAGGGTGGTTGTTATGTTTTAAAGGATTTGTTAAGTGTTTTAAACATTAAACCAATATTTTTGAGTTTTAGATATGATTATGAGTTTTATGAATTTTTTTAGAATATTTTAATGATTTAATTAAGGGGTTGAAAATTGACTTTTTGATTAAGCTCAAATTCTGGAATGCTTATATTTTATTAAAATGCTAGACCTTACTACGATCAGTTAGAAGGTAAGTACGTGAAATCGGATTTTTCTACATTTTATTACAAAGGTTTGAAGTTTTGAACTAGTTTTAACTTAAAGTTGACCGATTTGTTGACTTTTTAAAATATTGCAAATTTCTGAAATTTAATATTTTTAATAAATACTAGATATCACTATGAGTTGAATGCAAGTGAGTTTGGGTGATTTGGATTTTTCTGGAATTTGTTATGAATTATTGAAGTTTTGGATATTTAATGAATTTTTGTTCAATTAAAGGCCTTGAGTATTAATTTAGAATGATTATGACTTACTCTATGATTGGTAAGAGTCGATTAAGGTTGATTAAGATGATTTAGGCTTTCAAAGAATTTTATTTAATTTATTGTAATTTATTGAACATTAAAACTTTTAAAGGGAAAAACACCTAAATCTACTAGTTATCTTGAGATCAATTAGTTGTCAAATCAAAGTGAGTTTAATCATTGGGTACATGACACTAGTTTTATATGTTTGGTTTTATCCAAAAGGGATATATGCAGTTCTTCCTAGATTGATCTAAGTTGGCTAAGACCGAGTCCTTAATTGTTGTCCTTAGTGTCACTAGATTTTAGGATAGAAATCAATATTCTTCTAACCCTTGGACATTAGTTTACAATCACATCAACACAAACAATAAACAATAAAAGTGCTCCTAATGTTCTATGGAAGGATTATAGTGAATTATTATAGTTATAGGTCATTTAATGACCTATAAACTTAAACAACTTACCATAGAGGAATAGATACATCAAGTTAGAATGAAATGATCTTGGGATATATATCTATGCATATGCATATCAATATCTCTAAATCAAGAGTCAATCTAATTTGATACGATGATCATGTACAATTTATTGGTTAATTAAACTAGGTTAAGCATGATATTGAAGGTGGGTTTTAACTAAACCATACATGATCAAAATCTAAACCTATTTTCAGTGAAAGGAAGACTTTACACTGATCCCATAGAACTCTAACATGATAAGATTTGGATTTAAATTAAATTGTTTATGAATTTGCAAAAATATGAATCAAATCTTGATCTAGATTTTTGTAAGTTCATAAACTAAATGATATTGCATCAAAATGACTTAGGAAAATTACAGGAGACCAACCCTATGCTCTATTACACCTCTGCCAAAATTCAGAGAAAAATAGTTTATATTTATTAGTTAAAAATTAAATAGGGTTTTATGTATTAATGAAATTAATACTTAAATACTTCTGAAAATAATTTTTAATTATTTTTAAAATAAAGTACTTGAAAATACAAACAAAACAAGCCCAAGAACTCCGAAAATGGATCAAAATTGAAATTTTGGTGAATTTTTGAAGTTCAGAGCATTTTCTGAATTTATTTAGATGTTTTAAATACCCAGTCAAACGGGGCGCGGCTGATGACTGCGGACACGCGGCGGGAGAGGATGCAGCCACGCGGACGGCGGCGGTCACGCGGGACCCGCCACTTATCAGACGCGGCATTGATCTGCGCCGTCGGATCGATCGTAGAAGAGATCGGAACGGCCAGGATCCCAACCAGCGGTATTGAACTCGATCCAAGAACGATCAGACGGTGGATCTGATCCCCGCGGTTT